>DF239588.1:0-186496 GCA_000507305.1 Breviolum minutum Mf 1.05b.01 | reverse complement strand
TATATATATATATATCATACACACGTGTGTATATATATATATATTTATATAAACAAAATACCATCAAAAATCGACAAAAATCATTTGGGTAAATATACCATTTTTATGGATCCGTCATGGCATATGGTGTAGAATGGGAGGCTATTATGATGAGGCGCTTGTTTTCGGGTGTACTTTTTGTAGGGCACACATGGATGCTGTGGGTATGGTATCACATGGATCCAGATATGGTTTGAATAAATGACGTAACACACCTTTGGAGTCGGGTAGGTAACCTCATTGTCTATGTGGAGATTTGGACCCAGCCTTGGTTGAAGAGATTTTTCTCAAAACGAGCGGAAGGTCGTTTGCAGAGATGTTTTTTTTTACCCCCCCAAGTTGGGGAAATGATCCAATTTGACGCATGTGTTTTTCAAGTATGTTCAAATCGGGTTGTTTCAACTACCAGCTAAGATAGTTTGTTTAGTTTTGTGTTAGTGCAGGAGAATTTTTTTTGTTCAATGGTATTTTGCGTTAAACAGCAGAGAGGTTCCATGTGTTTTTGAACAATCTCATGGGAATCTAAGGGTACCCCCAATGCCAGCCTCCAAGAAATAAGGCCTTTTTAATAAAGGGATCATTCACCACCACAATCCCAAACAGTAATAATGCCTTACACAACCCATACCATCCAAGTATGGTATATTTACCAATCCAAAAATGGTTGATTTTTGATTTTTTGTGGCTTTCATACATGGATCCTATGGTAGTAAGGCCTTACCATAATGGGAATCAAAGGGCACCACCCCCTTCCAACACTTAGACCATTCTTTTCGGGGAATCATGTGTTTACCGTACAAATTGATCCCGAAAAAATTAGGGCCTTGTGAATTCGGCCCCCTAAAGACCCCTGCGGGGTTTTTGCTGGCATATACAATGCCATATAGGATCCAATGGGATTGGTATATTTACCTCACCATAAAGTTGACCCACATGTATAGGCACCTGGAACCCAAATGACTCTATTTTTGAAGGTCAACCCTCCAAAACAACCCATAGGAGCCTGCATTTGGCTTAAATTCATGGTAAATGTAGGTAAATATACCATTCCCATGGATCATTTGGGTGGTGTTTCGCCTGTGTCGCCTTTGTATCTCCATTTAAAAAGGACGGCACCTTGGGTCGTGAAGCTACGTGGTTGCGTGAGGCCGAAGAAGGACTTGAGGAGTGATCAAATCCCCTGGGAAAACATAAGAAATTGTACCGTTTTTCTTAAGCGTCTGAACCCATAGCATCCATGGGACTGGTATAGTTACCTGCATGAATGGTGAATTTTTTATTTTTTTATGGCTAAGAATGTATAGGGAAATATACGCTATACATGGATGCTATGGGTAAGGAAACTGGATTGCTGGTTCTTAGGGGTTTCAATTTGATGGAAATTAACGTCGCAACGGCTGTTTTCCAGGTACGTTTAAACTCCCAGTTAGGTAAATAGACAGACCATTTGAATCCATTTGAGTATTTGGGATTACTATTCTGGAGGTATCCAAATAGTTACTAAACTAAAACTATCCAGAACTAAACTTAATGATAAAAGCGTAGGTAGTATGTAGTACCTATATACTCTGTATTTAACTATCGGTCTTAGATCATGTTGACAATATATAGTGCAGCCTTTACACTTCAACTCAGGATTCAATATCCAGAAGACAAGCCTTCTGTACTTCCATGTTTTACTACACATCCATACTTGAATGATGTCCATCGGTTGGATAATTGAACGGAGATGATGGGATGTGTGAATCATGTAGTTCAAGTTTAGCTTCAATCAAGTAAATACAGTTTTATTATATACCCACTGTTTTTTTCAGTTAGAAACAATTTTGCTAGTAAACTGTCTCTTCGGTCCATCCCTTACTATGTCCATCTTGTACACCTTCGTATCATGGACCATTTCCCATAGATCTCCATCCTCAAAATACTGGAGCTCAGCAATTGAAGGAGATAAAAAGATAACCACCCAACACTGGGGACAGCAAACAAAAACTGAGGTTATGAATTTTGCGCATCCAACTTCTTTTTTTGGGCTAAAATCACCAACAATCTGAAGGTACAAGTTGCAATCCATATTTCAAAAAAAAACAAAACGTTCCTGGCTCCTAGATTGACGTCTGCAGTTGCCATTTCGAAATACCCAGATTCCAATCTTATGAAGCCAAACAATTGGACATTGGTATTTTTAGCGTGGACCTGGCATGTAACTGCGTGGTTTCAGCCTAAAGGACAAACAGATTTGAGGGATGGTTTTCAGGGACCCATTTTGAAGGGGATCAAATTGATGAAACCAGGCAAGTGTGTGGTAATTTTGAGGGATATTTTCTTAGTAGTGGCATGGTTTGGATTGGTGTCATATAATGACCCCCTGGTTTTTATAGCAGCTCAAACATAGGATTTATGGGACTTTTGTCTATTAAACTACCTTCTTATCATCAAAATTTAGAATCAACTAGACATAGTCGGGAACTATGGAAATGCAGATATTTACCATTCCCATTGATCTTCTAGCACAAATGTAGGGTTTTACCTTAGCCTTCCAAATATTTGCTCAGAAGGTGTTTTGGGGTAGGTTCTATTCTTGGCGTCCAAATACCTCCTCACACGGTGTTTGGATGCCTGGGGATTTTCTTCCGTTCCCATGGATCCTATGAGGAAATAACATACCCCTTTGTCTGCATAGATGCATTCTTTCTTCCAGGCCCGGGGTATGATCAGTGCAGCCATGACAGAGGCGGAGGGGGGAAATTGGTAGTGATCAGACATGAAGGAAAATCCTGTCATTCTTGGAATCTATTTCAATATTATCAGTAAATTTGAGTGATAATAAGCAGTAATTTCAAGGATGTTTTCAATGGTCCTCGCGATCTTTGGGGAAGATCCTCGAAAGCCATTGCATTGCAATCCCTCGGAAGTTGGCTTTTTGGTGAAAACTACTTGGATTTGTTGAAACTCCCGCGAGAACTACTGGTTGGTGGTTTCAAACATTTTTGTATTTTTACCCTTACTTGGAGAGATGATCCAATTTGACTAACATGTTTCATAAATGGGTTGAAACCACCAACTAGAACATGGAACCCAAAAATGGAGGTTTGGTTCAGATGATTATCCTTTTCAATTGGGCGATATTTGTAGGTTACATGTCAATTGTCAGGGGTGTATCTGGTGATGTTGTTACTTTCTAGGTCAAATTCACCATTGCATCACCATTTGCAAAGAACATATGGGTCACTTTTTTCCATCTATGTCAGATACAGATAAACAAATCGAAGGTAGATCATACGTAAGCAACATGTTCCTGTCCCATGTTTTTTTGACGTTTTCGTTTTGGATCCAGATACATATAATAATCCAATACATAATCACTGGCAAATAAAGATTCTTCTTCGCAATAAATTGGAAACGTGTTTATTTCCTAATCCCTCAATTTTTTTGGGGGGGTACTTGGAGGATTATCCCAGTTAGTAGCTAGTTAATAACCCGCAATTCATAAGCCATTTAGGCCCATTTAGGCCCATTTAGGCCATTTGGAAGGGTTTTTTGCCCTACTTGAGGGACTTACTAACCATGGTTATTAACCCACTTACTAAATGGGATGATCCTTCAAGTATGATCACGTCCCTGAGCTAATGCTCTTAAATCAAGGGCAGATCCATCTCTTTGGGATCGCCAGGCGCAAGGACAATGGCGTCAAGAGCTGTCTGTTGTGAAAGGTGAACAACGACAGCAGCCACTTGGTGGTGTTTGGGGGGTAACGAAGCGGCCAAACGCCAACATCAGAAATGAACAAAACTAACGGCTGGAGGGCCCCAAAATGATGGGTCTTGGAAAAGGTAACTCCCTTTACTGTAATAATGGCAAGTTTTGGTATCTATGTCAGATTTCTGGGGTGTTTTCATGAGAATCTAAGGGTACCACCCCACACGCTGCCACCCTTACCCTTGAAAGAAGGCCCCTAAAAAACGACCTAATTAAGGGACGTTTGGGTGGCAAATAATTTCTAAATAAGACCGGCTGTTTCCTGGGGGGAAAATGGGGTGGCATTTGGGGGTTACCCTTAGATTTCCATGATATATCACTCGGACGTTTGTTGAACTTAAGGTGATTCTTTTACCTTTTCCTGTTTTGGTATGACATCAACTTGGGGAATATGTTTTGTACAGAATCTTCGAAACGTGGCCACCAGTTTCAGGTCCCATCGTCAAAGGTGTAACAAACATCCTTGAGATTTGGAAACCCCCTATATAGCTGTGCGTTATCAGTGATAAGCTGTCATGATGACCAGATGACTATTTGGGTGTTTCCAAAAATAGGGGCACCCCAAAATGGATGGTTTATGATGGAAAACCCTATTAAAATTGATGATTTGGGGGTACTACCATTATTTTTGGAAACCATCCATTTTCCCTACTAAATGACAAGCACATGGTCGCAATACGTACCGTGGGGGGGTGGTTAGCACCAACCAGATGAACCACGGAACCATCATTTCAAGTTCCCGCAACTCGACAAGGCTCGGCTTATTGGAGGCCACATGCAGGGGGGGGTCTGTGAGGGAATGGCTGGTTTTCTTCGGTGAACATGAGTTGATGATATTTCATGAAGCCTTGCAAGATGGGCCCCCCCACCAGATATAAATGGAGTTAATTTTAACTAAGGGCCTTATGAATTGGTAGCTGGGGTTATAACCCCTATAAGTGGAGGTATAAACTCACTGATAGCTGGTGAACCCATCCAGAGCTGGTGCAGTCGATATCTTCAACCCTAAGGATCCAGACCCCTCCCGATTTTCGTACGATTGATGGTCCTAATCCCATCCCCACAATAGGATTGTAGGGTTAATCCGTTTCGAAAAGGACCTAGGGATAATTTGAAGTAGGTGGTTGTTCCAAACATGTTTTGATTATGTTCGCTCTGAAACACGGGCAGATGATCAATTTCTTGTTGAAGCAGGTTGAATGGGTAGGATAGGGAATTTGTAATTACTGTATGATATCATACCCTCCCGAAGTTTAACAGTTCGCCCCTGAACGGTTACCTTCAGAAAAGGAAAATAGATGAAAATAGTCTTCCAACCACCATTTTCGCTATGTTAAACTTCTGGGGGGTATGTTTTTTTTTGCATGGAATGGTCATCCCTCCGTTAAGCTTGTCTTCTTGATGTCCACTTCCCGTGATCAAGTAGACATCTGAAATTTCCATGTGCTTACCCTCCCTGAAACTAACAGTTCGCACCTGAAAATAACCCCACTGGAAAGAGAGATTCAGATTCCTATTGGAAACCATCATTTTTAGGGGCTATGCTAGTTTCAGGGAGGGTAAGCCAGACGCCATAATTGGATTTGTACCCAGTATCTTCACATACAAATGTTTCGTTCGATCGTTACCCCTCCTGGCTTCGATCACCTATCCCGGGATCCAGCCGGCATGTTTGAGTCGATGATTTTGCTTTTCTCGCGAGGTGGGATATGGTAGTTTTCTCCAAAGGGGACCCCAAAAACCATGAAAAAATGAAGGTGTTAAGCCCTGAAATTTTCGGTTTTTTACAGGTAGAAGTTGCAACCTCCAAAATTAAGGGTTCTGGGAGCCAAAACTACCAATGGGAACATGAAGCTGTTGGGCCCATCAAAAAAATATTTCAAAAAAACAAATGGCGATAGCTAGTTTTATTTCAAACACTACATATATATATATATACATGCATCCTATATACATGTTAAATACAAAACATGCAAGTTAAAGCATTGCCACCTGTGATTTTCATCCACTTTTTTTCTGCAAAACCAGGAGGTAGCAGAGGCCGTGCGCCAAAGTAGCGCGAGGCTTGAGAAGGTCCCAACAGGGGCTTTGGGATGCACAAAAACTGTTACCTCCCCCAAAGTTCAACATGTAACCTGAAAATGATGATTTCCAATAGGAATCTCCTTTTCCAGGGGCTAATCTTCAGGTTCCATGTTTAACTTCAGAGGTGTAGGTGTTTTATGTTTTTTCTACAGGACTTTGGGTTTGGGTTTGGGATCTGGAATTGGAGTTATTGAATGGGGCAAGATTTGAGATCCTTTTGAGTAAGTTCTTCCGAACTTGTGAAAAGAAAAGCAGTTTTACCTTTTCCTTTTGCGAGAAGGCCAAGTTGTATGTCACTTTCATGTATAGCTGACACATGTGTTTCAACCTCAGAACTAAGGATCTCTTTCAGAATCTGATGCAGTAGATTGTCTTTGAGGTATCCCTGCTCCACTAACAGTCTTACATAAGATCCCCTAGACATCCAGGGCCACTGAAACTGAGCTTCGGTATGACTTGACCCCAAAATGATGCCATCCAAACACCTTTTACCTCAGGAGGTATTCGCCTGGATGTCTAGGGATCAAGGTGAAGACTATGTGTATCTTTAGGGATTTCCAGCCTCTTGTTCATTTCGCGGACTCTCTAAAGGCGCATCCTGGGATTAAGATACGCACCCCCCCCCACCCCGATCTTGCATATAGTTTATTTTTGAAAATCCTGAGCAATCATAATATACAATCATATTCCCATTTAGCATCCATGTATGGTATATTTACCTTTAGATTTACCATGAACAATCATATCAAGTAAGTATATAATATATGAATATATATATATATTATATATATATATATATCATTTCCATGGATCTGACTCTGAAGTCTTTTGCATAGATGGATTGATGGATTACATTTTCGGCCTATAGATTTTGCCGGTGAGTGTCCATTGATTTCAATGGATGAATCATTATACTGCATTGCTGGATGAAAGTTCAGGGAGAACATGGAGAACGCTTGTTCTCTGAACTTCCGACTGTCAACTAAAAGTATTTGAGACATGTTCCGGCATTTTTGGTTTACCAGAAAAGAAATTCTGCTTAGATGAGCGGATCATCTCTTAATATTGGTTGCTTGTTCTCCCGGCCATGTTGAAAAAATGTGTCTCAATTCTGGAGAGGGCACAAATCTCCTCGGAACATCAAACAGAAAGGGCCCGTCTATTTAACATATTCTTTTTGGGAGCTGCTAACAAAAACTCTTCCAAAAAGTAAATTCACAGCTTTTAATTTCGTGACTTTTCCAGGGCTTTTCGTGTGATTTTTGTTTGTTGAAGGTTGTCTCACATGTAGAAAACCCATTGGTATGTTTAGTTTGATGAACTTTCGTCAAAGGGGTTGAAACCTTGGATCTTTTGTGGGTTGTCTGGTAGATGATTTCTTCACCCAAGATACGACCCCAACCAATCAATTGAAAAATCTTCAGGTGTTAGGTGTTCCCCGTAAAACAACGCATTCTTGTTCAGCCCTGCAACCCAAATAAACAAGTTCCTATATGAATTTCCATCAACTTGAGGGGCCTGAAAACAACCAAGGTATGTCCAGTTGCCTCAAAAAATGGGTACGAATTCCAGTTTTCAAATTCCCGGAGGTGATTCAAAGTGACACTTCTTTTGGGATGGTGAGTTTACGTGACCAATTTGAAAGCTTCTTTTTGTGACCTCCAACGATCAGGGATCAAAAGGTTCACGGCTACAATCACCTGGCTGACGGGTCCCTAAGAATCCAGACCCTTCCCTGAGTAGGATTGATGGTCTTGATCCCATCTCTAGAACAGGATTGTAGAGGAAATCCCTTTCTTAAGATATATACCTGGATCCTTAGGGGGTGGACATTGGGGGAAATCTTTCACATTTTAAACTTCTTTTGGAACGGCATGGCGTGGGCCATTTTTCGGCACTTCTCTCGCAGCTTGGTGGGCCTTCAAAAAAACAAGCCGGTCACAATGATCCAGTTGGGCATCACTCATGAAGCAAAAGGCAGGCAAAAGTGAAATCGATTTCCAGTTTGGGAAGTCTTAGAAAGAGCAAAAAACATGTGGACATCCCTAAACCCCAGAAAAACTAACATAACAAAGCACCTGAACAAAAATCCATGGGACTGGAAACACTATACTTTTTCGGTCGATCCCGGTAACTTTTCAATTTGGACACCAGCAACTCATTGACCTATGTACGGCCACGTTGGTAGTCACCGTCAGTCATCAGCTTGAAAGTGCAGCCGACAAGGAGGGCAGGGCCTTGAGGCTTTGGCGATGGCCAAAGCCTGAACCCCTTCCCTCACTTGTTCCAGTTGTGACTTGGGAGTTCTGAAAGGTTCTTGCTTCGGATTGGGTGGTCGCATGGTGTGAAGCTTTGAGAAGGCAAGGAGGACAGGGTCTTCAAACTTTGGCTATCGCCAAAGCCTGAACCCCTGTCATCAAGTGTTCCTGTTCTGACTTCAACTACTGAACGATTCTTGCTCGGGATTTGGTTTCAAGACAGAGGTGTGAAGATTTCCGAATGCACGGAGGGCAGGTTCTGAGGGTTTGGCCATTGCCGGCAAGCCCCTCAGCCCCTTCCCTCGCTTGGTCCAGGTGTGACTTGGGAATTCTGAACGATTCTTGCTTGGCATTTGGTTTCAAGGTGGTGGTGTGAAGCTTTCCGAATGCAAGNGGAGGGCAGGTCTGAGGGTTTGGCCATCGCCAGTCCCTCGGCCCCTTCCCTCACTTGCTCCAGTTGTGACTTGGGAATTCCGAACGATTCTTGATTGGGATTGGGTGGTCAGGACAGTGGTGTGAAGCTTTCCGAATGCAAGGAGGGCAGGGCCTGAGGGGTTTGTCATCGCCAGCAAGCCCCTCGGCCCCTTCCCTCACTTGCTCCAGTTTGAACAATTCTTGCTTGGGATTGGGTGGTCAGGACAGTGGTGTGAAGCTTTCCGAATGCAAGGAGGGCAGGGCCTGAGGGTTTGGCAACCGCCAAAGTCAGCCTCTTCCCTCACTTGCAATCAGTTGTGACTTGGGAATTCTGAACGATTCAGTGGTGTGAAGCTATCCGAAAGCAAGGGGCCTGAGGGTTTTGTCGTTGCCAGCAAGCTCAGGGAAGGAGTGTTCGATGTCAGGCTCTGAGTGTTGCCATGGCTGACTTACAGCAAAAAAGAAGGGTCGTGTCAATGTCTTCCTTGGCGTGAAGCAAAGTGTCTAGCTGCTGCTGGTATAGTTCGTTTGAAAAGAGACGAACGAGTGTTGGAATGAGCGGTTTGGTTTTCAAATGTTTTCAGCAATGTTAACTCATTTTGGGAAAAACAAGAATTACCACTTGGGGTTTGATGACCGTGACTGGATGTTGGAGGGACCAAGGAGAAAACAAAACACGTTTCAATCTTGCTCAAAATGGTCTCATGGTTTGGGCTGGCTTTGCGAGCAATGCTTGTGATGTTGTCATGTTTTTTAGCCGACTCATTTGTTTCGGGAGAATATTCGTGCCAACTGCCTGTGGTTTTAGAAGGGGTCAAAGTGGCCTGCAATGTGCATCAATCTGTTTTGCCCAAATTTTGCTGGATTTTGTATGGACTTGAAGATACTTGAAGTAGGATTTTTCCAGTGTTTTTGCGCTGTTATCCGGGAACGTTTTTTTCCAACCCCACCAGAAGTTGAAAACCGAACATGATGGGCCTCATTGAAATTGTTTGAAATGATGAAAGACTTGAAGATCCGACAAACAAACAGCAAAACGCACATCGCCAGTTCTTTGTTCAGAAGGCGTTTTTTTGTTTTCATTTTTTGCGAAAATTGTTGTGTTTCTAGGTTGGTTTGCTGCTTTGCTGCTGGCAAAAATCACATGTTGCAGGGAAATGGATATTATACTGCTGAAAAAAAATGCCTCGGTGAATAGCCTCAATTTATCCGGTTGTTTGGGACGATTTCTTTCCATTGCCCACTGCTTCACCTTGACGAGTGACTCAACCGAAAGGGGCATTGATCTTTTGAGGTCGGTTCGTAAAGGGCCAAGTTACATAAGAGCGTTGGTGAACACCCAGCCCTTCAAGTGGTTTTAATGCGGTAAAAACACCCCAAAACTGTTCAATTCTCTCTGAGGGTTGTTATTCCAGATCAAATTTGATTCAAAAAACAGAAATGATAAAAATGTGCAACCGGAAAAATGGAAAACATCATCATTTGTTTCCACCCTTGCCATCATGACACAGGTGGAACGTACTTTGACAGTGCATGAGTACCTTGGATGATCGATGGATCGGGATGATTGGTCATTGACAATTGAGTTTCTACCAATGTCCATTGCATCGGGAATGCATGCAGCATTGGAGATAATTTTATGTTTTGAATGGTTTGTTTTTTCACTGGTGGTAACAGATAGGAACCACCAAACTTTTGTTGCTGCTTTCCAAATTGAAGTGAGTTGGTTTTGTTCGCTTTGTTTGTTTACCTCAACCCTTCGGGAGATGATGTGAGTGGAATTGCACCCAGACATTTATTGTTATACACATGTAATATATTTATATAGAGATAATATTTTTTTAGGTGGAAACATGACCCCCTTAACTTCATAATCTCAAGTATCAAGTCATGAACATCCACGACAAACGTAAAGAAACTCCTTGATTTTCGAAAATGAATGGAGATATCCATTGCTATGTTAGCTAAAAAAATCATACCTTGGGTATTCGTTGGATTTCCACAAAAAGCTGACTGTTAGGACCAGCCTTTTTCAGCAGTCGTGAACTGACGAATTGTTTACCCATGAATGTGTAACGGATTAGATTGGGGTTACCCGGTCGCCCAGTTGAGTTCCTTTTTTGGAGGTGCAACATGACATGGGTGGTTGCTAGACATCATGCCCAGGTGCTTTAAAGGATGGAAAACCAGTCACCCTTTTTCAGTGATAAAAGCGAAGAAACATCACATGCATAGCAAAGCAAACCGTGTTTTTTTAGACAGTGTTTTGCTTTTGGATATTTCCTGTTTCATGAATTTTGGGCACTAAAACAGGCGGTTTTACCCAGCTTAGTTGTTTTCGGAGGTGCAACGTGCTTTGCAGAATCAAGGGGACATTCGTCGCAAATCCTGTGCAAGCTGAGTGTAAGTGTTTCTTCTTTGTCGGACCCTTTGAGTTGTATGGAACAAAAGGGCCCGCTCGTGTCAGCGCACGAGGCGCAACTTGCGCCGGAGTGAGGAACAACTGAAGGTGCAGAGATGCTAATGCTTTGGAGACGATGTTGGCAAAGTGTTTGGCATGTTCTTCAAAGTTTGCCTATGTCTAGCATGTTTTTTAGTTTGGCCAGTATTTCAGCATCTACAGTCATTTAGCAGTGTGTATCACTTCTGTACCAGGTTTTCTAGGTGCTGGTTCTAATATTTCAAAATACTGAAATATTTTCACCCCGACTTCTGGTTCCGATTCCCATTTTATGATTCATATATTCTCCAAATTGGGTGGTTCAACCACCAACTACTTGTGGTTGTTGTTTGGACCCTGGATGAGGGTTAAGATCCCCAAAACCCAGACGATTAGCAGGAAATTCAACCGACCCAAGACCCAAAAGAGGTAACGATTCCGATGGTTTTTTTGTTTAAGTTTGAGTTGATGGACAAACATCAACCCTGTTGTGGTAGAACTAGAGTATGTGATGTGCTGAAAGAAGCATTTAGTATTTTAAAACTTCCAAACCTTTTAAGGTTAAAACAATGTCCACCCAACATTTTCTATATTTTCTTCTGCTAGAGTTTTCCAGGGACGTTAACACTACATAATTTTCTGAGCTTCCAAAAAGGCCATCAGCAAGACAGAGATACCACCCTGGTATGCACAGTTGGAAGGCACGGCCTGGAGGGGCGGATGGGTGGAAGGATGGCGTTTTTTTTTTTGGGTGGATTTTTTGTTGGTTTTGGTTGAAGGGGTTACATGGCATGGTTTTGTTGAGACTTGAGAATAGAAACAACAAAACAAATTGGACATGGAGATCTAGCATAAAGAGAGTTCCCCGCTTTGGTTTCTAAGTTATATATTAATTTTGCTCAGGATTCCAGTGTTCTGAAAGAGAAACATCACGGAGTTGTTTTCTTCTCCACTAGCTGTTGCACCCCTGAGAACCAACATAGACGCCAAAAATCGTTTTAGTTGAAAGGGACAGCCTGTTCAAAGCCATCATTTTAAGGTCCTATATAAGTTTTTCGGGGTGTAGCTGCGACTGTCACCAAATCAGTATTTGATCATCCAATGCTGCTGGAAGGAACTTTCACTTTGACTGCTCCTTTCATAGGCTCTTTCCAAAACCCAGTCCTCATCATAAACTATAGCGACCACACCGGGTTGGAACCCCACGTATTAAATCTGGTTTAGTATTGGAAACCTTCCACCAACAGATTCAATGCGGGTTGGTGACGCAAGCGTTGTTTGCCTGGCGACATAATTTTCCACCACCCTACCGGACCTCCAACAGCCGTGAAAATGGAGCACTTTGCATCTGATCACTTACCCCCTCCAAAAGACTTATAGGTTGACCAGGTGTCCATTCAGAAGTTTCTACGTGTTTTTCTTTTGACTTTCGTAGCTTTCTTCCTATAGACATGACTTATTGATTTGTTCCAATTGCATGGTGTACCTGTACCCTAGGGATCCAATCACCGGAAGACAGAGGATACTTGGAGTGTCCTGCATCACCATCTTTATAAGGCTAGTATTTAGGTTCCATGAAACAAAAATTCTCAGAAAGCTGATTGGATCCCCATAGATAGGGATAAACTCATCAACCTGATAGTAGCGGAGTTCATACACCCAACAAAAAGTAAGGACTTCATAGATTAAAGGTGGGATGAGTTTATCCGCCAAGATTGGATCCCTACTGTTGATGGAAGAAATCCTGGACCAGTTGAGGTTGGTAGTTTATCCCATTACTTACAAGGTTTTATACATCCCAGGTTGTTGTTGTTTGGGATTTCTTCTACTTATCAACAACACTATGGAACTCAGTTCACCGAACATTCCCCCTTCTTTGAAGAAAAAAACCCATGATCAATGGAATTTTCAGGGACCCCCAATAATGGGACCCCCTTATGGTAAGCTTCCCATACTATTCCCATACCACTCCCATGTTCGAATCCCTAAAGATATGGGAAGCTCGTATGGGAAACTTACCATTTCAAGGTGTCCCATTATTGGGGGTCCCTGGAATCACCCTTGACATGAAGAAAACCACCCTTCACCGTCCGTTTTCCGGCCTGAAAAATCGTCTCTCAGGTGCTTTGGTGAACCTGGAGCGTGAGGTGAATGAGCAGCAGGTGGCCGTGGAGGCACGGCGCCCTGGCAGCGGTGGTTTCTCGGTTATCCATGACGTTTTGGCATCCATGATGGGACTGATGTTTGGTTATTTACCTACTCATTTACCATACAAATCAATTTAAATTATATATATAGGTACATATTAATATCATACATGGATGGTAGGATGGTATGGGTTAGGGTACCAAACGAACCTCACAGTTGGACATATTGGTTGGTAATTTGCCAGTGCGTTTCATAAATCTGGTGAAGATTTTTTCATTCAATTCATGATTTTGGGGTGTTAAACATGCAAAACTGGGTGGTGGCAACTCAAAATATTTTTTTCAGAATTTTCATCCCTATATCCTTAAGGGGTTTCCCTTAATGATCCATTATTTTGGGGTGTTACCCTCCCTGAAACTAACAGCAAGTTCGCACCTGAAAATGGATGGTTTTCGAAGATGATTCATCGATCTCCTTTCGGGATGGCCTATTGGCAGGTGCTGCTACCGTTAGTTTTAGGTGGTTAAACGGGGAAATTTGAAAGCCTGAACTTAGAGGTTTTCTTCCACCCAAAATCTGAGAACAAAGAACTACATGTTGGCATTTGTAGGGTCCATTTACTCCGTAAAAAATAATATGAGTTGAGTTCACTATGTTTTGATGGTTTCCGTACACAAACAACAGAACTTCAGCTCCACAAAAAGGTTTCTCTTCGAACTTGCCCCTCAGTTCCCATAATTTTAATACTCTTGGCATCCTGACATCCAGCCCTACTCTTTTGGCGTTTGGGCAGAGTTTTTAGTTGTTTTTAGTTTCTTGGAAGGTATATATATGGGTAATGTCAAGGGTATATGAACGGTATATGTAACTGCAGTTGCTTTCCCAGTCGCTAGATTGTTTTTATACTCATAGATGTTGGGAATGACATCCTACTCTTGCCAGCTGGTATTTTTTGATCATCCATGGAATCCTAAATTAAAGGTTTTAAACCAAGCATCTCCCCTCAACGTGAAATGGGATTTTTTGGCATTTTTTTTTCAACTATAAGGTCTAACCTCACCTCAAGGGAAGGAATAAGGGTGTTCCACCTCCAATCAGGGTTCCTTCACTATATTTTGCGGCGGACCAATGGGTTTGTTTTGGCCAACTATAGTTTGTTTTTTTGATATATCTTAGGTTTGTAGGCCCCGGCCATAGCAGGTTGCAACCCAACTGCACTAAATATAGTCACACCATCTGAAAACCAAGCATGAACCCCGATCCCTTTTTTGTGGCTGTCCAGCAAACATAACATACGTAGTTGATGGGTCCCGAACTCAGGCGATCACCAGCTGATATTAGGTAAATAGATGCCATTTTTTACGGGGTTTTATACATCCAAATGGTGGTGGTTGGCCTCCAGGGATTTTCTGGTTTTCACCAAACAGTAGCAGTTCCGAGAAAATCTCCCAGTTTTGGACACAGCTCCAGTCCTGGATGTTCCGAAAAACCCAGGGAACCCTCCAAGGGACTGGAAAAAAATTACCTACATTCTCCTACATTTAACATAAATTTGTATGCCAAATGGAGGTTTTCAAATATTCCATACGTTGTTGATGGGTCACAAAATCCGTAAAAATCCACGACAAGGATTTTGTTGAAACTCCCATGATGAAAAGTATACGGGTTGGAAAGCCATTTCTAGGTGGTATCAACAGTATCAACAGGAGCATTTTTGGCGAATCATTTCCTGTTTTGGACCTCCACTCGAACAGGTCCAAGTTGCCCGACTGCAGGTGGGGTCTCCTGGATGGATTTTCTTGCGGTTGTTTTGTCAATGGTTGGTGATAAGTTGGTGGTTAAGGTTACTCCACGGAAAACTAACATGTCCCTTGAAAATCAATGGTTGGAAGATGTATTCCCTATTGAAACAGTCCCTTTTTAGGGGACATGTTAGTTTCCGGGGGTGTAAGGTCAATGGTTGGTAATTTGCCAGTTGTTTTTCATCCATTTAAGGTGAAGATTTGATTCTATGAATAAATTCATTATTTTTGGGGTGTTATTTCCATGCAAAACTGGGTGGTTTGGCAACTCAAAATATTTTTTTCAGAATTTTCATCCCTATATCCGGAAGGGGTTTCCCTTAATGATCCAATTTTTTTCCGGTTCGCATAATTTTTCAACATGGGAAAAAAACCCACCCAACTCGCCCTCCAGGTCGATACGGTAGGTGACGGTGAAGTTGATGACTTCAGCGAGAATTTTTTCACCGTGGTTCCACGAACCCCGGTGGTTTGTTTGTTTTTTCGGCCTTTTTTTTCTGGTAGGATTACAAATCCATATGCTTTTGGGAATTGTATACAGAATTGTATTGTGGGATGATTCTTTTGCAACAAAAATATGGGAAAACACCGGTGATTTCTATCGATCGCTATGGAGCAAATGGAATGGGACTGTAGCTACTGAAAAGAGTTTGAACAACACATCTCTACATTTGCGAGCTACATGCAGCTACACTCCGGTAATCTAACATAGCAACGGAAAATGGACCCTTGGAAGATGTATTTCTTTCTTTAAAGATGGGGGCAGTCCAAGGGGTACATACCACTCGGCGCGATGATTGTCCGATATGCGTGCATAAAAAAATGGTGATATTCCATTGCTATGTTAGTTTACCGGAGGGTATAATTTTGACTAATTTTGTGGATTTCAACAGCATGTTTTCCACGTCGCCTCCCCCCACCACCAACCCAACAAACCTCATATAACATATTTTTTTACCTGAACACAATTGAGAGGTGGAGTGTGATGGCTTACGACGTCGTTCCGAAGTGCTGGGTGGCATGAGAGAAGAAGTGCTACAGGCGCCATAAAAGGGCCGGGCGAAAAGGAATGACCCACCTGGCCCAATTGGAGTAGGGGATGACATCCTACCCAGTTATATGGAGATTGAAATAAGCCACTATTGGGATCCCTATTAACCAACCAGGATTTAATGGAAAGGAGGAGTTGTTTTTTTTTTCCGTGGCTCACATGTGTTCCGAAGCAACGAAGGTCTTTTATATGGGATAGCTATGACATGGATGTTGTTTTTCAATACCAGGTAGATGTGACATACATGGATGCCTTGGGATTTGGAACCCCCAAATCGATGAGTTCAAAAAAGAGAGGAACATGCCCTTTCAGTGATCCATCTTTGGTTCCATGTTGGTTTCAGGTGGTTCAACATTTGATCTTCACATCCTAAAGTGTGAAACATTGTGAAGCCGTGCCCATGCCATCCCATGCCATCCATGTATGGTATGTTTGCCTGCACGAACGGTTGATGTTTATAGTAAATGATGGTAAATGTAGGGAAATATACCATGCGCGGATGCTATGGGATGTTGTTGCTTGTGCAGAGTCGCGAGTCCCGGATGAAAGCCAAGAGTATCATCCTTTATATACCCTCCCTGAAACTAACATAGCACCTGAAAAGAGGTCTTCCCAAAGGAAACTAATATTCCAACCATCCATTTTTAGGTGCGAACTGTTAGTTTACTGGAGGGTAACCATTATGATCAAGTTATTTCTTGCCTGAACAGTTTATAGCGAACACATCCGCCGACCTCAAGAAATCAAGGGACAAATGGGTGTACCCTTAACAGTGTACCCATGGTATTTAGCTGGTGTTCTCTAGGGATTCTTGGGGATTACAACCCATAAATACCCACTATATAGGGCTTATATATAGGGATTTCTCATAGGGGTACGTTGGTAGGGGTACATTCAACTTTCCCCTGAAGAAATGGTGGTGTACTTGGAGGATCATCTTAGTTGGTAATTAAGTGGTTGGTAACGCCCATGTATAAGCTATTTTCATGTAGGCCACTTGGAAGGGAAACAACCCGATTTAGGGAACTATGGTTATTATCCACTTACCAGCTGGGATGATCCTCAAAGTAGTAGGAGATCAAATCATGTTTAAATTTTTCAGGTGAAGGACTCATGGTATATTGTTGTCAGGTATCTTCCTTTCACCATACCAATCCAATACTAGCTGGTGTTTTGAAAACATGTTTTTTAACTTTTACCCCGAAAACTGGGGAGATGATCCAAGTTGACTGATATTTTTCAAACGGGTTGAACCACCAGATCAAAATTTGAATTTATTAGTCGTTTATTATTCTTTGGGGTGGGGTGGGGGGGAGCACTTTGCCGAAATCTCCATTGCAGTCGCAGGCCGTTGAGGAGAAAGCTGCTCGGCAGACAGACAAGGTGCTGGTTTCAAAGATGTTTCTATTTTCAGCCCTACATGGCGAACATGATTCTCCATTTTGAGGAACGGGCATATATTTTGTTCAATGGCTGGGAATAAAAAACCCCTCAACTAGCAGCTAGGTGGTGGTTTCAAATAATTTTTGTTTTCACCCTACTTGGGGAAATGATCCAAATTCACACTGGCTTTGTACAATGGTTGTTTATAGTCCCTTGATAAGGCCTTATTTCTTGGGGGTGGGTGGCATTGGGGGGGGCCCCTTGGGTTCTCATGATAGTTGTAGCCACTGAGTTAAGCCTTTCAAGGGTTGGAACTTTGGAATTTTGAACGGCAGGAAGTTTAGGGGGATGGATTTTTTTAAGAAATGCTTCAGTGGTGACGG
This sequence comes from Breviolum minutum Mf 1.05b.01, assembly GCA_000507305.1. NCBI lineage: Eukaryota > Dinophyceae > Suessiales > Symbiodiniaceae > Breviolum > Breviolum minutum. The sequence goes on along the minus strand of DF239588.1, from coordinate 168,737 downwards.
ATGCATTGGGATTTTAGATACAAGCGTGGATCCAAAAAAAAGGATGACAGAATGTTTTTGAATGACATTTAATTTGATGTTCAAAAAATCATTGTATTTCTCCATATTTCTCCAGAACTGACAAAAGTCTCTACCAAAGTTTCTTTTCAGTAGTTTTGGTACCAGCCAAATGTGGTAATTCTATACCCACTTGTCAGAATCGCTTTACCTTTTTTTTTAGAAATGCAACAGTGAGGTTTTTACTGCGCGAGAGCCCCATGTCAGAGAAGATCGGTCACCTGTCATGTCAGTCCAAATGCTGGGAGGTCTGTGGGGTTGTTTTTCAAAGGTCGCGAAGTGAGCTTCAAGAGGTGGAACAATTCACAGAACATGTTGGGTTTTACCGGAATTACCTTGGAGTTTTTTTTTTTCGGTTTGCTGATGGTGAAAAACTAGTTTGTAATTTGTTTTAGAGTTTAAGCCAAGCTGCTTGGGTTTTTTATCTAAAAGGTACATCCCCACCTCAGAAGATTAAGAAGTTACTTTGAGTGTCCACCTCCCAAGATTAACATAAAAGCTGAAAATGATGGTTTGGAAGATATGTTTTCCTTTTCCAGGGGGCCGTATTCTCAGGTTCCAGCCGTTAATCGTGCCGGGCGTAGAATAGATGTCTTACAATCAGTTTCCACGAGTTGACAAAGAACGCTGTGGAAAATTCATAGGGAAAATGGTTGGGAAAAGCCTTAGGGATGGGGACCCCTTAATAACCAGCGCCCATTAATACACCTGAAAAATAGTGGGTGTGTATTGGGATTTATTGGGTCTTAACCCCCTTTTAAAGGGCTCCAACAGGGGGAGTAAACATTGTTCATTACGATGAAACATAGGTCACCAATGAGCACCATAGGTCATTTACTTAAGAACAGGTAGATCTAAACTCAACCCGCTTCATTTACACATGGTTGTGTTGATGAAAGAAATCCTGCACCGGTTGATATGGTAAATCTCCTATTATTGACAGGGTTTTAGCACCATCCCAGGTGGTGATCGCCGAATTTCTTCCATCAACAATTTACCTTGGGACTCCTCGTTAGCCTTAGCTGAATTATTGTGGCAATTTGAGGTGATTCTCTGATACCAACCAAGCGTTTGAAACAAACGACCCTGCATGTCAATGGTAAAAAGTCATGGGAACCGTACATTGAGAAATTGTCGTTTCAATTTTTTATTGGCAGTATGTGACTATGATCTTGTGTGAATGGCATTGTCAGATCATAATGATATATGTTAACTATAGAATCCATGTATGGTATATTTGCCTATATTTATCATAAATATCAACCCCAAATGAAGGTAAATATACCAGCCCCATTGTTCAAAATTCTCGACTCTAGCAGTAAGTACAATAGTTTGTATCATCAGCAGCCAACATCAGCTAGCTTGTAAGGATCTTCAGGGGATTCCCAGCGGTCTCAAATAGAGAAGCTAGTGATTCCCATGAATGAATCCAGCAGATCAACGCCGATGGAACCATGAATGTCAGTCGGTGAAATTCGCACACAAAGAAAGGTACGCAACCCTAGAAACTGAAATGGGAACCTGAAGTTCCGAAGGTTTTTGGAAGAGGACATTTCTTGCAACTAGTATCAACTAGTTGTGATTTTCCCATGACGGATCCATGGGGTTTACATATATTTACCTGTATATATTTGGTTGTTTTTTGGGCTTTTTTGCTACGGTAGATATACCGTTCGTCCCATGGACCCTAAAGGGTCATGACAGGGACGTTCCCTAAAAAACCACGGAAACCTGGCACCTACGCACGGCACAAGGTCGAGGGAAGGGCTGTTGTTGAAACGATGTGATGACTTGGATGCGCGATTGGCATCACAGAAAGTGCATGTAGAGGCGTGGGTTTTGGTTTTTTTTAGGGCGAAGGGTTGGTATATTGAAAAAGGGACATTTCTTGCAGCAAATATATGGGTTGATTCATGTGAAATCTTGTGAATATTTTGTTTTTTTTGACAATATATCCTGTAAGTCCAAGACTCATTTCTTTAAGCAATAATGAACGCCCAATTGATTTATTGTTTCTAGAAACGATTTCGGGAAAGACAAATGAATTTCCCATCTTTTGGCGACTTGATTCATGTCGACCAATCGAGTTTCGAGACGGTCAAAGAGATGCCCTAGGGATCCTGGCTCACCGCATGTCAGAGGATGATGTTTCGGGGTGTCCTTCATCACCGAAACGAAATGCAGGTCGTTTTCTTCGGTTCCATGAAACGAAAGTTCTCAGAAGACGATCGGATCCCATCCGGAAGAAAACTCAACTCCAAACCCATGACGAACGGCATGACTCCGCAAACTTCCTGCCTGGCGGTTTGTTTCCCATGTCGAGGTGATCCCAATGGATCACCATTTTTTGTTCGCAAAATCAAATTCGGATTCATAAATCTCGAAGCGTCTCAAGCGCAGATGTAGGAAGGTTGATGGTTTTTTTCAGAGGGAGTTTTTGGGTGAGCAGAGACCGATTTTGTTTTGATTTACATCTCCCTAAGAATCCAGATATGTCCTAAGAAAGGGATTCCCCCTATATTCCTATTCTAAGGATGGGATTGGAACCCTCAATTCCTATTCCATAGGGAGGTGTCTGGATTCTTAGTGTCAAACATTTGTTTTGGGCATACTGTACATCGTTGTGCCTAGATAAATTACACCGTGAATGTAATTCAGAAGACGCTTTCTACCAATGACGGAAAAACAAACAAATTTTAAATCAATTAAATCATCATATTTATAGGAACTGTTGGTGTACATTTCCCTGATTTTTTTTCGGGAAACACAATTTTTTACAGCCAAAAACCCGCCAAGGAGCCATTCAAAAGGGGATATGATATATCCAATAAATAACCACTATTTTTCAGGTGTATATGGGGTTGATTATTAAGGGGCCCCCATCCACTTGGTACTCACTGAGACTTAGTGAGACTCGGTTGGATAGCCAAGGTCGAAATTCATCCATTTTGGATTTCCAGTTTTTCAATCCGCGAAATTGTTCTTTTGAGCAAGATACATTCGGTGAATCCACTGCTTTACAAAAGTATGAAGAATATTGAAGAATAATCTTTTGACAAAAGGCACGCGCTATCCTACAAGTCAAACTCATTTTTCAAGTCCTGCTCCGGCAAAGCAGAATGACAATGATGTGTAGCACGTGAAAGCTTTGTTGATGTTCTATGTAATGTTGGTACCTGGTAGAGTTAGTAGAGTTTCCCATCATGCATGTCATCTTCAATGGAGTCAAGTAAGCCCATACCATTAGGATCCATGTATGGTATATTTATCTACATTTATTTGATTTTTATAAATATGCTTATGGTAAATGTAGGATTGATTAACTTGTTGATTGATTGACTGACGGATATACTGCAATGACAGTGACGGATATACTGCAATGACAGTCAGCTTGGAGCTTGCATTATACCCACCCATATCTTGGTGTAATGGTGTGTCAAGACAGGGTTGCATGGTTCCCCCACCATGTATTCTTGCATGGCTTGGGGCTCAAGTGTAAAGTAGAGATTCATTCCTTTTTAATGCTTTGAAGATTGGTTAAGATTTTGAGGATGTCTGAGATGATTCAAATACATGTCCTCTTGCCGAATGGGCATGCTGAACTTTTCACACTTCTGCCTTCTTCCACTGTTCAAGATTTGAAGACAAAGGCCGAACGAGCCTTTGAGAAAAAGTACCTCAGACTTATCACTGCCAAGAATCAAGTCCTAGTGCATCCTGACAAAACTTTAGAAGAAGCAGAGATAGAGGACGGCGAGCGCCTTACAGCTCTGGTACTTCAGCCACAACTGGCAGCAACAAGAGGTGCCTTTGCCTTGTGGTGTCATGGATACAACACAATCGTTACTTGGGGTGATGGAAGCTTTGGCGGTGACAGTTCGGCACTTCAAGATCAGATCAAGGGAGTGCAGCAGATTCAGGCCACTGAGTCTGCGTTTGCTGCGATTCTGGAAGATGGATCCGTCATTACCTGGGGTCGTGAAAATCGTGGTGGTGACAGTTCGGTAGTTCAAGATCAGCTCAAGGGTGTGCAGCATATTCAGGCCACATTTCGGGCCTTTGCTGCGATTCTGGCAGATGGATCCGTCGTCACTTGGGGTGCTTCAGACGGTGGGGGAGACTGTTCAGCAGTTAAAGATCAGCTCAAGGGGGTGCAGCAGATTCAGGCCACTCGTAACGGGGCCTTTGCTGCGATTCTTGGAGATGGATCCGTGGTTACCTGGGGTCATGCAGTGCATGGGGGTGACAGTTCCGCTGTTCGAGACCNCTCAAGGGGGTGCAGCAGATTCAGGCCACTCCTAACGGGGCCTTTGCTGCGATGCTTGCAGATGGATCCGTCGTGACCTGGGGTCATGCAAGCTTTGGCGGTGACAGTTCGGCAGTTGAAGATCAGCTCAAGGGCGTGCAGCAAATTCAAGCCACTTTTGCAGCCTTTGCTGCAATTCTTGGAGATGGATCTGTCGTTACCTGGGGTGATCCGCACTCTGGCGGAGATAGTTTGGCAGTTCAAGATCAACTCAGGGGTGTGCAGCAGATTCAATCCACCGTTCTTGGGGCCTTTGCTGCAATTCTGGCAGATGGTTCTGTCGTTACCTGGGGTGATCCGCACTCTGGCGGAGATAGTTTGGCAGTTCAAGATCAACTCAGGGGTGTGGAGCAGATTCAGGCCACAAGTCATGCTTTTGCTGCGACTCGTGAAGACTGTGCCGAAGATAGCTTGGCAGTTGAAAAGAAACCCAGGTTGGGTTAATCCAGTTATTCCTGCCGAAAGGCCTGAGCTTTCAAATAAAAAATCATCTTCTTTGGAGCTCCTCCTCAAGCTGGTTGGTGGATTAAAAAAGGGACAGGATAGCTACAAACAGGGCTCGTCACCTGGGGTGATCAGCGCCAAAGGAATTCAGGTTTGTTTGGTCTTGTTGTGTTTGCCGAATGGTAAGGCCTGAGCTGTCACATAGGAATCATCTTGTTTGGAGCCCCCCTCGGGCTGCTTGGCGGATAAAAAGTATAGCTATATAGAAACCTAGGTTGTAGATCTTGTAGCCATACAGTGTTCTGTTTGGCCATGGCACACATTTCAGCGCAAATGGTGATTTTAGTATATTTTAGTGGGGCTGATTGAAATACAAGGTGGGCCCTAGTGATAAATGGACTTATAACCCCTGGAAAAATGGCCTTACAAATGGGTAACACCAAGGCAAATGATGCATGAAACATGTGTACATTTGGACAATTGTATAAATATGTATGAATCCCTAAGGCTCCTGACCCCTCCTATGGAAACACCAGACCCTCCTAATGACACCCCTGGGGCCTTAAAACAGGTGGTTTTGACACCCCATGACATCCCATGGAGCCTTAGGGATGTATGAATGATATGTATAAGTCGGTCCATATCTCCCAGGCGCATGAGCAACGCTTCACTAGCTTTGCGGAACGCTTGGAGGCGTCGGTGAAACCAGTTAAAACTCAAACCGCAGGTTTTTTGTTCAGTTTTTTCTATAGCTTCTAACCATCATTTTTCAGGGGGGAAGTTGTTAGTTTTCAGGGGTCTATGGTCGATTTCATTAGTAAAAAGATGAGGGAACATGTGATTTTTTTTAGTTTTTTTCAGATTATTTTGAAATAATGGTGGTGAACTATGGATACTTGTTTACAATCACAATCACATAGATGTTTTGGAGATCTGTGTGTTTTGGGGGAGTTGTTGTGAAATTCTATATGTCATGTCTACTTAACTTTCCCTTTGGTAGGGTTGACTTCAACAATCCTCCGAATCTCTAAACTACACCTTGCTAGGTTCACCCACATGAATAGCAAAAGATGTTATTAAGAAAATGCACTCCCTGAAATCTAACATACTTGATGGAAGAAATCCGGCCAAAAAATACTCCCTGAAATGCCCCTGAAAATTGATGTTTTTGTTCTTTTAAAAGGGGGTCCCCTTTTCAGGGGACATGTTTTTCTCTGCGGGGGTGTATGGAACATGGAAATCTCTTCCGCAGTGTGAACTTCGGCTCCTGGTAAAGGTTCCCCATGTTTGCACTAGGTGGGAAGATGGTTCAATGGCCAAACAATGAGTTTTTCACGCTGAAACAGTTGGAAAACATCATGAAACATCCAAGAAATAAGTGTGCTGGGGTAAAAATAACTTCCATTGTTTTCCTATGGGTTGGTGACACAACCCTATAGTAGGGGTCACATTTAAAGTACTCATTATAGGGATTCCCCATTAAAGGTGGGATGACCATCCCCGATTTCAAGGAGTTTAGGTCCTGCTACATGTGGCATCTCTTGACCTTTGATACAGAAATCTCTTTTTTATTTCTGTCAACCCTCCATATCAAATCTCAGCCCCAGAACGGTTGGTTTTGGGTGCTTAAGTGGAGCAAATTTCACACCCTCAGAGGATTCAGGTATATGTATACGTTTTTAAATCATATTTGTGAAACACCTTGATAACGGCACATCGAAACTTGCTTTGGTAAGAAGGACGCTTCAACTGTCTACTATTAAAGATCTGGGAAAGTTCAAGCTTGAAGCAGTGTATGTGGTAAAGGGCAAGTTGAGTCAAAGCAAAAGGACAGTACTCCATCCCCAGTGACCTTGGAGACCTGTCGCTAGGCATGACAGCATCCGAGAAGCCCAGTGACGTTTCTCGATGGCCTCCCATGGTCCTGCGTCATCACCAGTCCTTTGACATACTGCCCAACAAGCATGTTGCTGTCATCAGATAAGCTCAGGATGATTCCAATCGCACCGAAAACGCCAGTACACGAAACATACCATACATGGATGGTATGGGTTTTTTTGAAAGCCAAAAACCATATTTTGAATTTGGGTTCCAACATTTTGTTTTGCGTTGCCAGGAACATCCTTTCCTTTGATCGGAAATGTCTTCCGAGTGAAAAACACCCGTTGCCTTCCGCAGGGCCTTCAGCAAGAGGTCTTTGACATCTTGCATCAAGGCAGATTTTTTCGGTGGCAGTGGCAGTGATTTGGTGACGTTAGATGACCTCCACCCATTTGAAAGGTATAGTTGGGATCTACCCCCCCATACATCTGGATCTTTAAGATCGGGAACTATAAACCTTCATTATCCTTCATTTGTGACTGTTACTGGGGGGTAGACCAAAGTTATAGTTTTTTTCACAAGCGGCATGATTGTAGTGGCTATGTTCAGGTGGTGAAATGTTTGTCGATTTTGTACTCTACGCTTGCATTTCAATAGGGTCCCATATGCAATAATAATCGGATCCCATTTTAGCAAGAATATTTCTTTGTTTATTTCATGTTTTTAGTTGCGGGTTGGCCAACGTATAATCATTTCAATACCACTCCAAGTTGCAAAACAAGTGTCAAATGATTCAAACAAGAACAATGGCCAGAAATAGTTGATACACAAAGGAACCTACAAGTCGCCCATTTAGAAAGGAAAATGACCTTCCGAACCTCCATGACTACGTTCCATGCTAAACTTCAGGGGTGTAATCTTTCGGGCCCCAAAGATACTTGCCAAGGAAGTGTCATAATTTTTTGGATGCAGCCCTCCAACTCATGAAATACGCAGATCTTTGCAATGCTGGTGGAATTCTTATCAGATCTAACTGGCTTTTGCTGAGTTTTCAAAGATGGTCACATGTTTTCTGAATCATATTTAAAGGCTTCCCCATGCCAACCAACACTCCTCCCAAAAGCAAGTGACACTCCAAGTTTCCTTCAAGTTGATGTGACCCTTGCCATTCCTTTTTGCCCGAAGCCATTTTTCTCAAAATGTCAGAGTCGGAGTCTTCGTATGACTCAGACTCATCGGAGTCTGAAGAAGATTCTGGCAGCAGTTCCTTTTTTGAGGATGATGCTTCAGAGTATTCTGAATCTGACAGCGATGATGGTTTGGAAAACTACAGGCTAGCTCAAAAGGAAGTGAACCTTGAATTTAATTTATATAATTTGATACAGTATGTAAGTAAGATATCTGCAAAGTCTCGCCGTTGCCGTTGGACTTGTTCATTTGCAAGTGCCCTTGAATCTTTCTGAATCTCAAAAGTTTGGGCCTAGGAAAGAAAAAGTGGCCCCGAAACCTCGACTATCTGAATGCCAGAAGGATCATCTCCATGGTTGGGGTCGAAGCCTTGCCCGAAATGCTGGTGCCCTGGTGAAAGTAAAGTATGTAAAGTTTTTTTTGTCAAAACATGCCCAACATACTGGCCTATGTCCAAGGCGCTTTGCAGCTGATAGCTGCTATGGATGGCAAGTGGACTTTGATGTCAGATTGTTTCTAAGCTGCAACTGGCTTGAAATCAAACTTCCATGGGGTAAATCCAAAAACATTTGAGGCGCTGGGGCCCTTGGCTGCTATTGGGGCCTTCGAGAGGTTCTTGGCGAGGCTGGCCCTTTACTATTGGTTTCAAATTTTAGGGAACAATATTTACTTCATACTTCATACTGAATACTGAGAAAAAATAGTTACTTCAGTTTGAAGTTTGAAGTCAATATTTTTCCATAATGATGCACTGAAATCACCACCCCTTTCATGATTCCAAAATCATGGTGCCTGACTTGATTTCCTGAAAGGTGGATGTGGCGTCAGTGACGGACAAAGCACTGGGCCCAATGAAGTTCCTGCTGGCGAATTCCAGTGAGATAAAGCCGCGGAGGCCTTTTTAAAACTACTTTCGAAAGCTATCTACTAAGATTCCATCAGCTGTCCAGAATCAATTTCACGACATTCAATGTGACAAGGATCTACACCGACATCAAGGAGCGAGAACTGAAAGGTGTCAAGGCACTTTTGTATGCCGCCGGATTTCCATGTCAACCGTGCCTAACATGCACAGAGTTCAAACATGCGCATGTGTCAACTGTGCCTTTTAACATTCCAGCTGCTCATATCATCTCATTTGTGAATGTAACATCTCACAGTCTCACTTCTCTCGGAACCCCGGAACGCCCAAGGTATTCACGGTTGCGACGGGAGTCCACCTACATGGGTGAGAAGGAGGCAGAAATTTTGGACGATTGCTTATCTGCAATTGTGGAGGTGGGTCCACTCATTGGAGTCTTGGAGAATGTCTACGGGCTAATGACGGTTTGGCCTGAGGTCGGGGTGACAGGGGTAGAGCTAGAATACAGTCATTCAACATGATTCACTGAATGCCTAAAGTGGAAAAATCCTCATGTATTTGCAGGTTGAAGAGAAGCTCGAAGAATATGCCATCACAGATCTCTATCATGTTAGCATTGCAAAAATGGATCCTTCCAAGATGAATGAGCCGGTGACCAGAAGACGCCTCTATATCCTTTTGATTCGAAAGACACTGAGCTGCACAGTTGGTTTGTTTTATCTTTGTTGCATTTCGGAACTGCCCCATATGCTGAAAAATGAGGGATGTCTCCAAACGAAGCATCTCCAGCGACCACGCCTTTGATGAGCACACTCGCGCAGCAGTACAGCGCCTGAGAGTGGACGCTCCCTATCCAACACCGCCAGTGTCCAAGTCTTAGCATTCACCATGATTTTAGATTGCAGGTAGACATTTGGTAATAATACATAGGATGCAAAAGGCTCATCCCTGCACCTAGGTATGATCTCATGCTCCGAAGTGATGATTCGTATGTCCAGCATGTTGCGAATCAAATTACGGAAAGTCTGCGGCCGCAGAACCGCCGTGTGGATTTGAAAAGGCCGTGCCTCTGCTGAAGACATTGCTCTGAAGCCACATTTTCCTAGGCGCAAACCCTTGAGAGTCTTACACAATTAACACAACTGAGGCTGGGGAGAAAAAATCCTCGCTGGGTTCGCAAACATTATTTGAAGATGAAGGAGCTGAAGGCAAGGGAGTACATAAGATTTTCCATGAGAAGTCAAACACCCAAACATGGATATGTGCAGGTCGACCAGGACATGTTGAGAACTTGCCGCTACATTCGGTTCTACTCTGCAGCACAACGTGTTCAGCATGCACCCCATCTGCATATCAGACAATGCATCTCAGACAATCCCCACCTTCTAACAAAGAATTATCAGCCACCGCTCCTAAGGCCACTGATATTATGGTGACCCATGGATTCACTGGAACCTTGAACATGAGCCAACAAATTGACAGAATGGGTGTGAGTGAACTCCGTGCTCCATGCGTCACCCCAAAGGCTTTCCTTTGGAACTTCACAGAGAAAAGACCGTTTACTGGGATCGACAAGCTCATGTTCCAGTGCTTCCCGGTCGATGACATGGATCTCACATGTCTGAATGAACCAGTCACTAGCCAGCATTAGTTGTCCTCAAAAAAATGACACTGAATGATTTGAATAGGACATGTTCGTCACACTTGGGCGGATTAGTTGCACCATATGGATTTACATTTTTCCCATTGATGTTCTCAGCATTTTGGAACTAAGGAATTACACCAATTGGCTGGAAACGCGACTTGGTGTCAATGACAAACAGGTTTCAAAATGTTCAACCTTATGCAATTTGTTTCAGTTTCCATTCAGCCAAACACTGAGGCTATGCACTGCAAGTCGGTGGCTGGAGCATTCCTGATCGCGATGGCAGCATGTGACGTGCAGAAGTTTGTACAGGCAGCCCGGAAACAAAGGGCAGCAACGTGACCTGGACCTAACAACAGCACTCCCTGCAAAAATTCAAACAGCATTCGTCGACTGAACGCAAATGTGATAATTTCTTATATGCAAAGTTTCTTGTGGCATGGATCGCAAAATGCCAAAACAAGATCGGTTCTGCTTGGTATTCATGTTTTGTTTTGTTTGAAACCATTTGGGCCCAACAAGGGTTTTCTGGGGGTATGGCATCTGAATGGATGTCATGAAACGCTTTGATGCCAGTGATGCCAGCTCTTCCTCCTCGCCTTTGTGTAGAAAGCGGAGGCGGTCTCCGTCGTCAACCTCAGAGTCAACCACTGGCTCTGAGTCTGGGCTTGGTGTTGGGACATGTGTTACTGGCAGGAGCGACTTGTTGCTCACCACTTTGTCAATGTTTCCGGGGGAGGAAACTACATGTGATGATTCCTATGCTGACAATGGGAAAAGCAAAGAGAGAATCAAACATGTTTTGAGTGGAAAGGTTTGTAATTGCAGAATGGACTGTAGAAAATCGTTTTCTTTTACAGCCATTTACAACGTTTGCTGTACGTTTTGGAGCCTCAACAAAGCAGCCCAAGACTGCATTCTTTGGGGAATACAGAACATGGTTGAATCGTCTGGTGGTGCAAAAAGGGGTCCTTTAAGTCCTGGTGGCAGCAACTACTCATCAAGTTCCACATCCAGCGAGGGTAGCAGTTCTGAAGCAGAATCGGCGTCCTCCCACTCTAGCTGCGATTCGGGCAAGAAGCATGTCAACACGTGGCACATTCAAGGCTGGCTCTGTCAGCGTTAGTCATAACATACTATCAACATCTTTTGACACTTGATGTCATTGTTGGCAATATCCATCTCTTCCAATGTTGCCTCTCATCCAGGTATTCAAGTATGCCGTGAAGCTTTTTGCAAATTGTTGGGAATTGGCAGTTGGAGGCTGGTCCGTACCCGAAGGGCATTTCAAGGGGAAGATTTGCGAAAGTACGGTAGCTTGTCTTGATAAAAAGTGTCTGAAGTGAGCACATTTTCTGATGTTTTTTTGAAGTCAGACTGACAGTTCTTGAGGTAATGTGGTTTCTCGCACAAATCACGCTGCTGCATCAGTCTTGTCCTTCCTCGAAAAGATGTATTGGAGTTTGGGAGAAACACTTCCCCATGAGTCCCTTGTCTATGTACTTTGGAAGCTATCCTTCATGTACTTCGCAAGTTTTCCCCCCATCATTACATTTGGAACTTCATTCCAAGGTTGAAAATTCATGATCCTGGAAAGCCATTGGCAACTGAACCAGAAAGGGCGCGACTTCTACAATTGCTTTTGGACTCTGCATTGGAAAGTGACTTGTCGAAATCAGTGTTGAACCTTGGGCCTGATCGGCTCATCCGCCGATACCTTCCTCCTGGCACCTATTCTGATTTGTACCACCTCTATGTCAGCTTTCAAACTTCAAAGAACTTGAAAGTATCTTCTCCATCAACATTTTACAGGGTGTTGGAGTCTAGCGGGTGGAAACGGGTGATCAAGTTCCGTCCAGTGAGCCAGCACTCAGCTTGCACGATCTGTCAGAAGCTGAAGGCAAGGATACGCCATTCCCGGGATGTGTCCGAGCATGCACAAAATTCGGACCTACTTATGAGACATTTGACTGGTCAGTTTTTGGACAGGTCCACGTACTGGTCCTACCGAACCAGGGCCAAACGTGACATGGACATCTTAACAGTCATCACCGACAGCATGGACCGTGGAAAGTTTGTTGTGCCACGCTACTTGGACAGTCGCACGCCAAAAGATGTTGCAAATCTTAATCGACCATCTTGCGAAGTTACAGCCAGCATGATACATGGAAGGATGATCTATGTAGCGGTAGCTGACGAGGGCGAGGGTGCAGGATCTTCATGGGTTTTAGAAGTCCTAAGCCGTTCATTGGATTCAGCTTACTGCCAAGCGCAAAGAAAAGGATGGTGCTGGCCTTCGGTTCTCAAAATTTTTGCGGACAACACTCCGAAGGACATTAACGTTGAGTTGATATTGTCATCATTTTCAAATTTTGCTTTTGCAAGTCATAATCCAAGCCCATTCCGCCTTGTACGCACGCACAACCCTGTAGGAGTGCAAGAATGGCGTCATGGGATCATGGTGCAGCTCCATGACAGGGCTGGGATACTTCCAGCAAATATCATGTGAGCATTTATGCGTAGGCCATACGCATGAAGACGTAGGACTCATGACTTTGCTTCAGGCAAAATTTTGTTTTTTTGGACCCAGTGTGTTTATGTGACGTGCTCTTTCACTTTGTCAAGATGTTTTTCATTGTACTAAGACGCCTTTTTTGGGCTTATGACAAGATATATCCGGAGCGCAACAGATGCGGTGTCTCTTGTTTCAAAGCTTAGAGTGTTCTTGAGTTACCTGTACCTAACATGGAGTCTCATGGTTTTGGGTCGCCCGACAGATTCAATGGGCCAAGGCAAACGCCGCAAGACATAGTTCAGCGCTGGCCTCAATCAAGTCTGGCTGCATTGAAAAGTTTTGATTTGCTACCCAGAGATCTCTTCCCAAAGTTTGAGGCTTCTACGCAACCGAGTGGCACCTTTATTCATTGAAAAGGGAATGGAATTTCAAGTGGAGTACATCAAGGCAGTCAGGAACTGGAAAGAACATTTGCCCTCGGTGGCCAGTTTGTCTGGTGCATACCGCAAGAGGAACAAGCGGGATGATGACGTGGTTCCACACTCTTTCACTTTCATTCAAAGATGCAGTCACCCAGATTTGCTTGAGAACAAACTGAAATTTGTTTCACAGTGTTTTGGGGTAATATCATCCATCTATATGCATCTTGTGGCCCCAGCTTTCCACCAAACCAATCTTTGTTCCCACACATGCATTCAGGAATGCCGAGCCGCCTTCTGGAGCAAGCTGATGAACGGCTGCCTCGGAGATTCCGTCCGGCTGGGAATGATACTTTCTGTTTGGTGAAGGCGTTTGTATCAGATGGAGAGTTATCGCAACCACCCCTTTTGGTTCTTCCTGGTGAAACTGTGCAATCATCTGTGGAGCCAGTAATCCGAAGTCTAGCTCTTGCCCACTGCCCCAGATCTTTGCCCGAAGAAATGTTCATTTTGAAAATTTGTTTTTTTTTAAGAATTGTGTCTTTCGTACTCTATTTAGTGATTGCCAATTGTCTTAGGAATGGCCCACTACTTGGATGACCAGCGGAAAGATGACTTGAGAGAATTGGCTGAGTTTCTGAATCGTGAGTTTCCTCAATATAGTCGAGGGGCAAGATACTTGCTGATGTTGGCTGGTGATGTGGCCAGGCCGATTGAGGATCCCCCCCAAATTCAATGGATTCTTGCTGGGGCAACCCCGCCAGTACAAAGGGGTTCACCAGTGCTTTCGCATCCAGAGCCTCATAGCGTTAGGCGACTGCAGGTTCGTTTCCAGAGATATCATTGATGACCGGCCAGCTCGCAGGAAGGGGGAAAAAGGAAAGCATGCCTATGCCTATACATCATGGGTTCAGAGTCGCAGTGTCTTACACGCTTGACAGTCATGTGAATGTAGATATGGTATCATTGGTGCCCAAAGATTTCTATCATACATACATCTTCGCTTGACTTGGCGCTGCATTTGTTTTGCTTGGCAAATCAAATTCATCAATTGGGAAAAATGTGGCATTTACAACATGCACAAATGTTTTCATGAAGTAAGATTTGGATTCAAGCCTCGCTGTGGCACTGTGGCATCGCATCTTATGGCATCGCCAGTGAGGAATGGTGTCAATGTCAAGGAGTGCCCCAAAAGATTAAATATAATATTCACATTCTCTCATCAGCGTTTGTCATTGGCCATTCGCGTAGGAGGAAGCTCCCAGTGATGATGGTTCACCGACTCCAAAACAGCTCTCCCTCAAGCAAAAGCTGTTGGCTACATTTGAGGAGGCAAGTCATCCTGTGAAAACTGTTGGAAGGAAGTCTGAAATCTTATCCGGTCTTACCCTATAGATTTTTCATCTTGTGCAGGTGACGGCTGACAAGAATATTGGCCACTTCTTGTACGAACGTCATGGCGGAGATCATGGAAAGAAATTGCAGTTTGCCAAGGTCCCTTGACTAGTGAAACTGCTTTCTCACTTGCATCGTCTTGATTTTCCCATTCTGACTTCTGAGGCAATGGCAGACATCTTTTCCTTGGAAAAGGTTGCGCACCACGTTCCACTCAGCCTGGGGCCAGTGTTGAAAACAGTTCCCGTGTCAAAACGGTCCAACGTGTTTCTTCATCCCTGGCATTTGGATCTTAGTGAACAAGCCAAGTATGGAATGACAGGAAAGTATCCAAGTATGTGCCAAATAAGGGCCCATCTTCCAAGCATTGTTTGGCGAGGGTATCAACAGGAGCGTGAAGCTTTGGAGATTAAATTCGACTTGGCTGCTGGTGTTGACTTTGGATACTTCAATGTCAAATACATTGACGGCCATTGCAAGGGCATCATGGTTCAGGCCATTCTTGCATTGGTGGTGCACATGGTTGACAATAATGCCACTCAATGAATTCTCAAAGATTTTAGGTTTTATTTTTATCTTGATGTCATGTTGTCATTTCTGTCCAAACTCAGCCCCAAACCGAATGACATCCGCACCGCTTGACAAGCTGAGGGCCTCACTCTGGAAGAGATCGCAGGAGATGATGAATTCTGCCAAATGCTTGCATCACTAAAATATTTGCGGTGCAACTTCACCCCTTACTCGGCTCATGAAGCGCTCTACGAGACTTTGTGTGTTGCTCTTAGTTTCATTGTGCGTGAAACAAATTGTAGAAGCAAAAAGGCATACTTTCATTCTCATCCCCGAGGTACAGCTCACCGGACTTCGGAGAAGCAGAAGCCCGGGCCTCTTGACCTAGCGTTACTCTTTAAAGAAGTCCTTCGTGTCAAGCGTGGAGCAAACACATCCATCTCAGTTCGCGAATGCTTGTTCACCAGTGTGGCCGAATACAATAAAAAGTATGGCACAACGAAGGCTCGCTTTTTTGATGATGTGTTGTAAATCCTATATCCTGCAGAAAAAAATTGGTGTAAAGGAACCTTCTTATTTTGAGACATGTTCGCTGATGCTGATTTGTCCACAGTATGTATTAACTTAAAGCAATATATTTCATCTATATCTTGTCATAATTGATGTCGACTGAGTCAACTGCATGAATCCATGCATTCCCCTGCCAGTCGTGGCGCATCACCGAAGCCTCTCGCCGTTTGCTGTACAACGTTCTTCGGTGCCCTGATGAGTTTCTACATTTGCTGCGAACTTCAACCGACGGTGATTCGTGGAAGCATTCAGGTTCGCATGGTCAAAGTTGAGAACAGTATTAACGCACTGTTTCTAAAGAGTAGCAGGTATTTTTCTTTAATTTGTCAAGATTTCCTGTTTTCAAAAACAAATCAGTTATAGAGGTTTGGTCAGTCAATTTGTGAAACCATCCCCTGCAGCTTTCACGGATGACAACCTGGACGGAGGGGAGTACTTTGTCCCTGGAACAACCATTGGCACACCTCCACCTACAGACCCATTTTGGAAAGAAGTCAAGGAGAGGCTGACAAATCTAAATGTTTCTTATTTTGTTTTCAAACAGTTCTCGGTCCATTCGCCAAAACCTGCATCCCCTCTGAGACCATCACCGGCGACAAAGTGATCCTGTGGGCACAGCGGGCGTTTTGTGATTGGCGACGCAAAGCACCACATGGCAGCACTGTGAAGCAGAAGGCAAATAGGAAAATTAATCAAATGTCCTTTTTCAAAAGTGCTTTTGTTCGACCACCTTAATATTCAACAAATGGCTCATGACTTTTGGTTCTTCATGGGATGCCAATCCATCACACAAACCCTGAGAAAAATGCCCAAAGAGATGCTGCTGGTATGCAAGAGCTTTTGGAGATATGCTGCCTATGGTTTCATATCCATGCGGACATCACTTCCTACTTCGGGAAAGGGCCAGAACTTGACAAGATCAGAGACATGTGGGCCAATGGGTTCCTGGTCTGGAAAGAGGGCAATCCAAAACTGTGTAAGGGTTAGTGCCAATGAAAAAACGCGCTACTCAACAGTTGCCAAATGGGAAAAAGGGAATAAGCATCAAACCCCTGTATTTTTCAGCCATTAGACTTTTTCTTGAATTGTACTGTGGAATTTGAAATCCGCGCTACTTTTATTGCTTGCAGGGATGGGTGGGGGATAAAAAAAACTAATACCAAAAGGCTTGATCTTCTCCCCCCCCTTCCATGGGCTGGATTGTTTACAGTGGAATTTGAAAACCGCAGTATATTTAATGTTTTTTTCAAGTGGCCAAAACTTACATGGTTTTAGACTTGGCTTCCGTTGTGTGTTGTGGTTTTTAAAATCCGCGCTACACCCCAATGGCCGAATGATTCTGAATGAAACCGCGATAATCCCAAATGGCCGAATGACGCTGAATGAAACCGCGATAGTCCCCAATGGCCGAATGACTCTGAATGTAACCGCGATAATCCCGAATGGCCGAATGAAACCGCGATAGTCCCCAATGGCCGAATGACGCTGAATGACACCGCGATAGTCCCCAATGGCCGAATGATGCTGAATGAAACCGCGATACTTGGTACTTCTCACACTCCAACTTAAGGTACTTTAGGGTTGCTCCATCTAAGGTCTTTGGACACAGAGATCCGCTCCCATTGCCGTGCTTGCACTGACAAGTTTGACTATCGTCGCTTGTCCTTCGTTTTGGAGGGGAAAGGCGTTTGGCAAGATCAGCAGCTGGAAGCAGCCCAAACGAAAGCCAGCTCTGCATTGAAACGCTCCCAGGCAACTGCTTTTGAACTATTCAAAACAAACCTGGAACAAGACCAAATGCTTAGAAGGAGGTACATCAGTGCGACAAGTGGGGATGAAAGCAGGGCTCGTTCAGCCATCATTGAGTCGCTGGAGGACATCGGATTGAAAACAAATCAAACGTTACAATGACTTATGTACAGCATTTGGGTTAAAATTGGCATAATTTTGTCAAATAATCTCTTAGCGGACTCTTTTCTGAAGTCTTGCGCATGGATTCGTCGGTTCTTAAGGTATAGCAAGCAAAGATTCACTTGGACCAGGAATATGTCAGTTTGAAGATGAAAGCTTGAACACATCATACAAACACATCATACGAACAGTTTTCTCGCATGAGTTGTCTTAGATTTCCCCCCTGGCAGAAAATGCATGGGATGGCTTGGAAAATGATTGGCAACTTCATTTCTGACTCTTGCCCTACTTGGTGCAACATGCCGCTTCCAAAGTCCAGGGAGAATGGTAGCGCAGGCCTTTGCCATTGAAAAGGGGTAGTTGCCAATTTCAAACTCAATGAATCTGTTTCACATCTTTGGTTTTGAACCACTTGTTGGCGAAAAGGTTTTCATATTATCAAGTGTTTTCATATTTAAACACTGCCTAGCACTAACATGAGCAGGTCCCGAAGCTGATTCTGACAACAGCAGCACCCTCGCAGCAAAACTTATGCCGTGGCTTGAATCTACCCTTCAAGGGCTCAATGGTGGTTTGAGAAGGGTTGACAATGAGTTGATCATTGCAATCTGCAACTATCCTGCCATGGGTGTTATTTCCTCATCTCGGCAGCATTTTTGCCTCAGCCAGATCACTTCGCTGGCGCATACTTTTCCCAAAAGCTTTGTTGCGGTGATCCTGTTACCGAACAGGGCGGCTGATCTTCGATCTGGAACAAAGCCACTAGGCCTTTAATATCTTACTATGTTTGTTCCAAAATGTTTTCAAATTTGGTTTTGAAACAACTGACCTAAAGAATAAACTAGGTTTTAATTGTACCTGCTTCTTTCGCCAACTTTGAAGGTCAGAGATCAAAGAAGAAGGTGCGGAGGAGAATGACTGTGACATGGACGAGATGAAGGCCGAAGAGCCAGGCACAAAAATCTGTAGTATAAAAATGTTGAGGGCCACCGTTCCCAAAACGGAGCCTCCTGTTAAAGAAGTGCTTGACAACTGACTGAGAGACTTTGACTTCATATTTGACAACTCTAAGTAATATCCCGTTTCAACGAGCAAGGTTTGCTTTTCAAACAGTCCAACTTAATTACTTCCACCTTGATCTCTGTAACAAAGCAGGTGCGGATGATGATGAGGAAACTGATGACAAGGATGAGAAGGGCGGGTCTGATGAACTTCTGCGAGATTTTCAATATGCCCTAAAATGCCAATTCATGGAAAGGGCTCGAAACTTGCGTGCAACTTGTCTGACGAAAAGGTGTCTATTTTTGTTTTTTTCCTTCCCCGACACCCTTACAGCTGTGTCGCCTTGTCACCAAAAAGGTTCTCAGCGGGATGATCACCTTCTTGCCTGAGACGGTGTATGGCAGCAGGTCTGGATACCAAGAAGTTCTCTTATGCGTGGCAAACGAAAGGTTGCACCCCGTTTTGAAGTCCAAATTCTTCAAGACCGGGCATGTCAGTGGCGCAAACATGTTGCAACGAGCAGACATGATGAAACTCCCAAAAGATTCTTATGGAACTGAAGGGCGATTCACGCAAGTTCAGGAGCTCAAGCAGGCCAGGTATATAGCATTCACGGGGGTGATGTGCCTGTCATGGTCTTGAAACATGTTCTGTTTTCTATCATGAAAAATCTCTTCTTTTCTATCAATTTCTATCGATATCATCTCTTCCAACTTTCTTGGGTTAAGATCCTTTGCCTGTTTTCAATGTCAGTACTGAAAGATATTATTGTTTTGAAAACCCAACGCATAGTATTTAACAATTCCTGTCTCCAAATGACCCTGCCAGCACGCTGGTGGCACCAGCATAGTGTCTAGCATCATTGAAGCTTTGCAACCAGACAAGACTTCCAAGCCCGCGACGGTGGTGCTGGATTTGTTGGGCTACGATGGATGGCCTGGCATTCACGTTGTTGGTCAGATTGCTGCCGGCCCCTCATGGACAACTTAAATATTGTATGTTTTCTTTCAAATCTTAATGTTTTTTCTAATGCCATTCGGAAATGTTTACAGGTCAAGATGAAGAAGACTTCAACAAAATTCGGGATCCGTTTGAGTAGGTCAGGTTTTTTTCTTGGACAACTAATGCATGATCAGGAAAGAAAATGGCTGCGGCGACAGTTGCCCATACACCTCACGAGTCCAACTTTTGTGCCTCGGTCATTGCCAACAAAGCCTTCGACCTGGCACGCAATGGCCATCTCAAGTTGGAAGGGTTGCCAAACTTCAAGAAGGCAGTGGAAGACCTGAAAAATGTTGAGCCTCCACCTCAACCGGACTACTCTGTTTGCATCCCGTTGAATGATGCTTTGGTGATCAAAGAGGCTACCATTGACCAGTGGATGGGGAAATCTGATTTCGAAACAGAGATGGCTGCATTGATCAAGTCGCACAATGACGAGTTCAACAAGAAGGGATTGAAAAGGGGTTCCCAGGCAAATGGTCAACCAAGTGAAGGTCGCCCTGCAAAACGTCTTTGCGTTTCAAGTGCACCCATTGCTTTGGACCAGTTCGAGACCGACCATCCCGAGAGGCCTTGAAAATACTGCCAAAAACATCAGTCTGTAGTAATGGTAAGATACAGCAAAAAGTTACATTGCAACTTTAAAGGTCTGAATGTCTAATAGTTGAAGGTACATGTTCTTACTTGAATCATCCCTTTTTCACTGGAATTAATGCTCACTCAACGAATGCCAGGAAAGATCTTGCAACAGGGCATTGGACAATGAGCTTTGCTGATGATTGCCTTTTTATCCATTCTAACGAGGACTATGTGGTCCCGATGCATGAGGAACTTTGCTCTTTTGGGAGCGGGGAGTATGTCAAGGAAGCCGAAGCCAAGGATGTGATGACTGATGTTGGTGGGCGATGGATTTCATATGACCTGACTGGCCCCGCCTGTGACCATTATGCCATTCTGGAGCATTCGCGGAAGCTGCCAGAACATCTGCGCGAGCAAGATTGGTTTAACAAGGTCACTTTGATTTGAAAAGCAAAACATTGAAATCAAGTAGTTTGCTCATAAGATCTCATAAGTTTAAAAAAATCCTGCAAGCTACTGAGAATGGTTGTTTTAAGCTTTTTACTCCTGTGAGCTAGTGACGCTTAGTGTGGTTGAACTTTTACCCATACTCAGCCAACCCATCACAGTATCTTAGGTGCTCCCAATCTCCGATCTGATTCTGAAGCTTGAGAATGCGGGGGAAGTTGGTATTGGCATTGCGGAGCACAAAGTTCACAAAGACGATGCAGGTGTTCTCAACTTAACTGCCCACAGCCCTGTGGCATATGTTCTCGATGCGGTCAAATCTGAGAAAAAGCCTAAGAAGGTGTGGTCTTCTACATGTTTCTTTTCTTTCCAAAAAAATCTGAATTAAGGACATGTTTGCATCTGAAAATTGGATTCTCTTTTGGAAACCCTTAAGTCACCCGAAAAAGAACCACTAAACCTGGCATAACACAATGTAAAATCCAAGCAACTGACAGAACCAGGTTTGATGTGTTTTATCCTTTGGTAGGCTATTATTTCATGGCCATAGATACTGCATTCGACTACTGCCATCCATCTCATTTTTATGAATCAGTGATTCATTCAATTGCTGCTTGATGGGCAATTTCCTGCACCACTTATTTCAAGTTGTTTTTCAAAATTATGTTAGACACTTCTAGAAGTGCCAATGTGTCCATCAACCGTATCATTGGTAGAGAGTCGTAGTATCAAATTTCAGTTTCAAAGTCAAGCCCAAGTCCCAAAACAACCTCAACAGCTTCCCATTTGCTTGGAGGTATCTGCGGTGAGGTTTGGGGCACAGTTCCCATTCAACAAGCTTCGCTCCAACAAGAACGTGTCAATTCTGTGGAGGATGAGGCTTTGTTGTTCTCATGTCCAACTCAAAATCCCCACGCTTTGATTCACACACCCCTCCATCTAATCCACTTGGAGGTTCCCCACGGACAAGAACCAAAAGAAGGAGTTGGTGCCCGTACGTCCTGTGGCTGTGCTTTCTGGAGCAGTGAGCTTGACAAGTAAGCAGGTCATTCAGTTGGTCTGAAAGTGTTGGACGCCTGATTTTGTGGGGGTTGGCAGCGTCGACTCGACGCGGCTGTGTTTGAGAAACCTTGGCAAACAACCGCGAAGAACCCATGAACATGAATTTGTTTGCTTTTTGATTCTGATTCCGAAAAAAGAAATTGAGATAGTTGAGTGTTGTCCAAGGGGGTTGGTTGGGTTCCCACTGTGCGGTTGCCATGTCAGGGACACTCGCTATCATCAGGTTGATTTGGGTGGAGCTTGCTGCTCAAAGACACGCTGCATCAAACAACGGTGCTTCAGTGTGAAAATTCTTTTGCTGTTTGGGGCGGAGTTGCTGACATGCATGTGAAATGCTTTTATTTATGATGGTGTTTCCTGATGCTATCACAGTGCTGTGACAGTTTTTCACCACGAAGTCTTTTGGCCACGAAGTCTACTTAGAAGTTTAGACTTTAGAGCAATGTCGGGATCCGCATTTGGATCTGTGACTTTCACACGGCGGTTCAGCACAGCGGACTATTCGGATGTCCTTGATAGTGGACCTGATGCTACAGCAGCCCCAGCTTCAAGAACCTCAGGTCATGAAGGTGCGTCAGTTTGCTCTGAAAGATTCAAAGATTCAAATGATTCAAGACTTCATTCAATGTCAACAGATTATTTGCTGTCTGTACTTGATCATCTTGGCAGGATGCTTTCAAATTCTCACCGTCCAACGTGTTGAATTTTCCACAAGTAGTATTCCTAATTTTGATCTGTCAGGTACTGCACCAGGCTCTTCCACGCTGCAACGTTTCGAAGCTTCACGGTCTGCCAGCGATTCAGGAGAGAAAGAGACAGATAGTGGAGAGAAAAAACACAAGAAAGATAAAAAGGACAAACAGGAAAAGAAGGAAAAACCTATGAAGAAACCAGCCGCATGCAGTCAGAAGCAAAAGAAAAGCAAGGACGATACTGGCGATGACGACGAAGAGATTGAGGAAGATGAAGGTCACAACAACCCCTTCCTGGAGAAGCGAAAACGTGATGATGATGAAGATGATGAGCCGCCGAGTGAGGGCGGCGCCGGTGATGGCTTGGATGTGAGGAGCCGTAAGGGCCGGGGCTCCGCCAAAAAGCCAGCTGCCAAAGACACCCGCAAAAAAAGCGGCGGTGAGAAGAAGAAAAAGAGCAAGAAATCCAAAAAACATGGTGAGGATGAGTCGTCAGAAAGCTCAGAAAAAAATGCAGAAGCCATGAGGGAACTTGAGCTGTCCATAGAAAAGGCACAAAAGGCTGAAGAGTTTGCCCACTCCAAGATTGACATCACCACGTTTCCAGCTGAAGGCTCTCAGGACAGGTCTGAGTTGTTTCACTGTTTCCAGGTTGAGGCCAACACTTTGCTTGAACCCCAGGACTTGAACGCCATGCTTGAAGACTTTGCCTCGCGCCCATTGGAGTCGCTGGAAATTCACAAGGCCCCCAACAACTTCCAGAACTGTATCATTTCAAAACTTAGCAGCTTAGCATCACACTGATTCAAACTTGTTTGAAACTTTGCTCTCTATTTGTTCAGGATGAGTGCCTTCCTGAAATTCCACAGGCCTGATTTTGCTGACAAGTATTTGAAACACATCTGAATCTTTGCTCTGACAATGTCTGGCACAATTGCAGGTTGCGGCCACTGCTGATCCAAAAGCCAACACTGACGTGGCTAACCCCAATGAGCCCAATGACAAGGCCACCAACCGCCAGCCTGTTTTTTTGTTTTGCTATCTTATGAATTGTTTTTATGTCTATATTCATGCTTCCTCATGACTTACTTGGCTATGTGCGGATATATGCATGTACTTCTGATTCCTGTTGCATGTTCTTGCAGGAAAGTGACCGCTGCAGTGAACTGAGCGCTGAGACCCTGGTCTTGGGCGCCGAGATTGTTGCAGAGGTCCAGCCTCAAGTTGACCGCAAGGAGGTGCTAATGCTTGGTTTGGAAATGCTTGTTCCCGGAAATTCGATATATGTCCATGTAACTATCTATCATGAATGTAGACTTCAAGTTTGCATGTTTGAATCGCAATCTTGTTCCCAGTTGCCAACCTAGAATCATTGTTGAATTCTTTTGAAAGCTCATTGCAACATCAATAATTCTTAATTATCACAACCGACAAAATATCTTTGAAGGAAATCATGTTTTTTGTGTTGTTTGATGTTTTTGGTTTTATAGCCTTCTGCGTCCCAGGCTAGCGAGATGAATCAGTTTCCCCTGACTGTGGGTCTTCTGAGTGGTCTGCAGAAGCAGGACCTACCCTCAAAGGACCCTTTGTTACACATGTATCCAAAGTCCAATGTTGCCCTGCAGGACGGAGAAACTGAAGATGGCAAGAGTATTGGAGTTGCTGCTGTTGCCGTTGATCAGAAGGACTTCAACCCCATCTTTGTACTTGTCAATTGATGTTACATGATACTGCTTCTGGAAAACGATCAGCCTCCACAACCCACAGCTGTTATCCCATGAGCCCGCCACTGTTTCCCATGGCTAGGCTCAAAATCTTGGTCCTGGGGTCAAGTATCTTCAATCCTTTCACAAGTTGGATTCTGAATTTTGGAGGACACCGTGACACCTGGTCAAGAACCTCAGTTTACTGAGTCCGAAGTAGAGGACATTAGTCATCTTGAATGAGCCACCGCAATGAGAATCAAACCTGCCCCCATTGCTTCCATTAGATTCACAAATCAGTTTCAAATTCCACAAACTTGACAAGTCAGATTCCAATTTTTCAATGCCTCAAATTACTTCGCAGGACTTGACACTGGATGAGCCTGTGGTCACTAAAGGCGATCCAAAAGATCCGGTCAACAAGCCTGACGTGTACAGGTTCCAGAACGGGGATGAGGTCCATATGTGTGCTGGGGAGACTATCACCAGGGAGGAGCTTCGAATTCTGTATTCCAATTCAACCAAAGATGCTGAATCTTGCCCAAACATGTCATAATCAATTGTGAAGGAGCTGGAGGAAATCCGCATCAAGCAGCGATTTAGAAACGCAGAGGCGCCTCTAGAAATTGCCACTGCTTTTCCATGGCTCAGAGTTGTGACTTGCTGCAGCTGATTGACTTCACTTTAGGACATCATTAGGAATACGACTGACTTCAAACCGTTGTGCCCTACACTTTCTGCTCAGGACGACATGTTTTTTGCATATTGTGGTTTTATTTCTTTTGCAGGTTTTGGTGTTTATTTTTCAGAGTGGCACCTTACATGACTTCCCAATTCTTGCAGGATGGCGGCAACATCGCGACTGGTGCTGATAAGACCTGCATGGATCAGGCACTTCTATGATCTTCTTTGATTTTCTTAGGAATACCCTAAGGTTAAAAGAAACGTCCTGTTTGTCACTGTTTGTATCATTAGGGTTCTCACCTAGCCCAGTAGCAAATCATCGAACCAATCGTGTCTGTTTTTTTCATTCTAGGCGATTGAGATGATTGAGGTGGCCAGCCATGCAAGCTCTGTGGAGGCATGGCCATGAAATCTGTGGCTGAGAAAAAAATACATGTTTGTACTTGTACCTGTCAGGCTGTGGTGTCCCAAGAATGCGCACCAACCCACGAGAAGTCAAGCGCTTAATAGACATCTATTCTTTGCCCTTTGGAGATTTACTCGGTGCATTCTGATTAAAACTTGGTGACTTGGTGGTGTTGTCATCGTTGGCCCCCCAGGTCATGCGAGAAACCGCCCAAAAGAACTTGTGCCAAGTCCATGTCGCGACCCAAAAGCAAGGCCAAAAGTAAGGCCAAAGCGACACCAAAGCCGACGCCGACACCCATGAAAGCCGCTGCCAAGAAGGCACCGAAGAAGGCACTGAAGAAGGCACCGAAGAAGGCACCGAAGAAGGCACCGAAGAAGGTGCAAACAAAGGATAAGAAAATCAAGAAAGGAAAAGGGCTCAAGATGGACTACAACAATGTCTATTCAAGGGTCTACCACATGGAGCGCAAGAATGGGGTGTCTTTGGATGAGGCCCGAATGTTTTGCATTTTGATTTGCTTTAAGGTTAACATACAACAAGTTTTTTTCTGACAAGTTTATATCATCTATTGGTGGCAGGCTCGGAAGCGTGCCCGTGAAGCTGCTAAGAAGTGTCAAGGGGCTTGAAGAGATGTGGACTTTGCTCAATAGAAGCAACAAACAACTGCCATTGGGATAAGGGCGGAAAAAAATCTGATAAGTTGCGGCTGTGAGGGAGTGGGGCTGCAAGCTAAACCACACAAAACCCAGCGCCAAAAACAAACATCATAACACCTCTTGGATTAGAATTGCAAGTGTTGGTTCATGTTGGGTCAAATGCTGGTTAGGGTGAGAGCCTCTTTTTAGTGAAATTCATTGATCTCATTTTTTTGGGGGTCGATGTTCAAATCGTTGAACATTGAGTCATTTATTCAACTTCGTTTTTCTATTTAAGAAGTGTATGTGGTGGGTTTAGATTGCAGATTCTTTGTGCTGATGGTGGATGAACCCACACCGAGTCATGATGACCCACCCCGGAGGAGCACAGAAACGACGCGAAGAGCTGCTGTGTGAGGCAGGTCATGTTGAAGGTTGCCCCGTCACGGGTTATCAGTATAGGTGACCATGACTCTATTTATAGGGGTGAAATGACGCCAGTTACAGTACCCATTTATATATAAGGCCATTTGTTGGCGTTACAACTCCATTCATAACTAGTCCGGGGGCCCGGGGGCCATTTTGTAGGAAATTTGCTCTTTTTAAAAAGACACTGAGCAAAACGAAAACTATTTGATTGATCCATGACATTTCACGCACCATTTGGAGGGCATATATTTTGGGGGTGAAAGTCGTTTTTCCACCATTGTGAAGGAACCCATCGAAGTCTTTGTGGTGGCTTTTGTTTCAAGTTGTTCGTGTTAAATTTCACTTCGCAACATGGGGAATAGTTTTGGATGGAACAAAACATGTCCTGTCTTTGGAGAAAAAATCGTGATGACATGAGACCCGAATTCACCCCACAACGACCTCGGCTTGCCAACGTTGCAGCAACCACTGGTTATTGGTTTTGAGCACCCTTGAGACAGTGTTTATCATCCGAAAACGATTCACACAATTTTCCTTTGTTTCACAAACCAGCGATGATAAGTTTGTAATGGGAAGTTCTCCCCTGTCCAACCAGACCGTATTGTCCAACTACTTAGAGGATCATCATTTCGGCCATTTGGAAGGGGTCACACAACCCGATCCTTAAGGGACTGACTAAACCTAACCATGAGCCAATGAGCCACTGGTCCTCCAAATCAAAAAGGCGAAGCTCCACAACCAACCAACCCATCAAAAGGTGGTGATAATAAAAGCCAATCCAAGGTCTTGGGGATATATATCATGGGAATTTAAGGTATCCCCCCCAAAGCTACCCCCCCCCAAAAAAATAAGGCCTTATTAAGGGACTATTAACTAACCGCTGGTTTCCCTTAATAAGGGAGGGTGCCTCAAATGTGGATCCATTTTTATTCTGTGCGGTTTGTATGTTTTTGGATCGGAGATGGTAGCTTCAGCTAATGGTTATTTGGTGGTTTTGTGGGCCCGGTTGGTTTGGATTCCTAGGATTCCCTTATGAAAGGGATTGGGATTCTGATGGGTACCCCCAGAATCCCAAACCACCGGGCCCCAAACCACCAATAAAATTATAACCACCAAACCGCCGGTAGGTCACCTTACATTGTGGTGAACAGTAAGGGAATCCCCCAAGATACCTTTAATTCAGGTTTAGGAATTCTCTAATTTGCCCAGATTCACCACCCCTAGGAATCCAGTCATATTCTCAGATGATGATTAGGGTGTCCAATCACCTCCGAAACGCAAAGTATTTGGGTTCCATTACCATTCTCAGAAGGTGATTGGATCCCTAGGGCACTAGTTAATAGCCTTACGTTTTACCACACGGCTGATCCGCTGACAGGTGGATGGGCAACTGCGAGTCCTGCGTGAACGCATCGATACCTTGAGTGAACTTATGGATGAGTTGATGCTGAGACAGGATGGGGATGGGGATGGGATGAGATGTGAGAAAAATGTGTGAAGTAGATAAGTAGAGGAAGGATCCAAAGGTGTGAAAACAAAAACATGTGTTCAAGTCTTGAAATTTTGGGGGGTATGTAGAGTATAGAATCTATTTTGAATCTATAGGTATTGATTTGGATTCACTGTCAAAAACATCCTGGGTTTTATCACATGTCCCATTTCTACCCCACACTCCCCAAACAAAACAAATCCGCCTGTGGATACCTGGAACACGTCAGGCTTCTTCAGAGTCTCGCAAGGGAGGCATGGGAACCCAACCTCAGTGTAGCAACATTGGTGGCCCATTTGTTTGCCTGCAACGGCATTTACCCTCCCTGAAACTAACATAGCCCCTGAAAATAGGCATTTCCAATAGGAAATACATCTTCCAAACATCAATTTTCAGGGGCTATGTTAGTTTCAGGGAGGGTAATCTTAGAGGATGTGGATAGAAGCTAGCTACATGGATATTAATCAGAGAGCCATATTTCAGAGTGAATGTTGTTTTGAATCAACCCTATGTTTGCACAGGGCAAAAATATAGAAAGCACTGTTTAAAGGAGGGGTGGCAGAAAATGTTTATCCCTGTACCTATATATGAAAGGATAATTCAACCTGACGGTTCACCTGCTCAGAACATTCCTGGAATACAATCCATCCACAAGCCACCCTTGCTGCATCCACATATCACTAATGAAATCTAATTGATATATTATTTGGTTTATGATAATATATACATATATTTACATGAATTTTCTGCTGGTAAGAGGTGGCAAGGACCGTATTACCCCCTACAGGGAATGTATGAATGGGACCCCTTTCTATGAACTGGAAGCTACAAGAACCCCTTGAGTATTGAAATCTCCCTTTGGTTTGAACGCAGCAACTTGAAAATTTTGGGTTTCATTCGGTGTGTGGGGTCTTGAATTTTTGAGATGTTCAAAATCATAACATAACAGATGAGGTTGCTCTCCACCCTGAAACTAACAGCTCCGCCCTGCAAATCATTGGTTGGAAGATGACATGTCCTTTTGGGCCCCGGCCTATTTTCAGCTTGCATGTTACACTTCAGGGGCATATTTTCTCTTGGGGTTGCCATAATTTGGTAACAGTGGGTAAATAGTCTTTTGTTTTTTTGTTTTATGAAGGGAATTGCATTGTCGTTCATTATTCACACATCGCTGCTACAGTTTTGAGGCCTGGCCTTTGATTTCAATCCGGTAGGATCAAGAGGAACATGTTTTTTTTTTGCGGAACTTTTCTTCCTAACAAAAATCAACCATTCATTTGGGCCTGGAATCTATTTGCCTTTGTTTTGAGGGCCCTTCAAAAGAAGGCCCAAATTCCAATTAAATCAACAAGGGTCAATTTTGGGATATTTTGGGGGTCAAAGAGGTAAATATGCAAACCCTAGACATCCAGGGCCACCTCCTGAGGTCCGGAACCCTCAAAACAAGCAAAACATACCCGTTCAACACCGTTCAACCTCAGGAGATATTTTTTGGATGTCTAGAAACGGGGTCCACCATAAGAACCAACCGTTACATGGGAAAATCGGGCCCCTAAAGATTGACAGGTAGCGTTTGTCCCTTGGTGATGGTTTCGGGTTTCTCCTATTTTTAGGGCAACGTTTCAGGTGATGTCCTGGCAAACCCCGAGAAAAAATGTCCCCATGGATTCCGGACCCAATGGAATGTTTTAATCGAAAGGTCGGCCCTTTGGTCTTGGTCTCCCTCGCCTTTCCGAAGAGTTGTGAGTGAAGAGTTTGGAGAGGTCGACACAGCCGTTGTGAATGTTTTTTTTTGGAGAGGAAAAGTGAAAGGTTGAAACAACCAAAAAAACATGGATGATGTACAATTTGTAGTTTGTTCGTTTTTTTGAAGGGATTGTTTAGATTCAAAAGTTCATTGTTTTTGAATGTTTCAATCATCTCCAGGGTTGTAGTTAGTGTATAAGGTTAGACTCTTTGCAGAAAACTGGATTTAATATGTGGTTGACACATGCTCAGTCTGTTTTGCCACGCGATCATTTAACTCGTTTCCTATGTGTGTCGAATTGCTCCTGGGCACGGAAACTAGACACAAAAGCAGTGTGAAGACTTGCCATCTAAATGTGTCAATATCAGATACCCCTCAATACTTGTATTCCTTGTCATTTTTTTGGTTAAAGATCTATTTCATGAAATCAATACTGTACTCACTACTCCGATGTGACTGTATTTGTTTCTGTACTTATAAAGACGAATGGTTGGAGTCTGTCTATCATATGTCATCTTTGTGTGTATACAAAAAAAATCAAATAAAGCGCCTTGGTTTAATTGTGAAACATTTTTTTGAGACTTTTGCGTAGTGAAGTTTTAAATACCTGAAATCAGTTCAAAAGGATATTAAAACACCCTGAAGATCCACGTATGGTATATATGTTACCCTGACATTTACCATACAAAAAATCATCTAAATGTAGGTAAATATACCATACATGGTACTCGTATGGATACATGGCCAGGATATGGCTGGATTACATGTTTTCGGACATACCTTCAACTCTCGACATCTCCAACATGGTCCCGTGGTCCATGCCTCGGAAGAAATATAGTTGAATCTCTGCGGGCTGAAACCATGGAAACACCAGGGAAAACCCATGCAGAAAAAAGGAGTTGAAATGGAGTGTTGAAAGAAGATGTTGTGCATAATCTTATGGAACGCCTGGAATTCACAGGGTGCGAAAAGATTTTGTCTATGCTAAATTTTACTAGTTTCCGAATCGAACGTTCGGAAAGGTTCACCACTCAAAGATGGTACCTAAAAGTTTGATATAAACGGATATGTCTCAATCTCAGGATCCCAAAATCACCTCACTTAATGATTGGTTTAACAAAAGCACACATTTTCCTCAACAAAAGGGGCTAAATGCAGCCTAGCAGTCGGGAGTGGTTTCTTGGGTTATTTTGTACTGTCAACACCATGGTTTTGAAACTACTCCCCCGAAAACTAACAGTACGCACCTATTCCAACCATGGATGTTCAGCCGAAACATGTTAGTTTCAGTGAGTGGTTTAAACCCCCATGGGTGTAGCTTTGTTAATGTTCGATAATTTTGGCCATTGAACCACCGGACTGTTGAACAGTTGGAAGTTTTGGAATGAAGTGGCTTGATGGGGGCTTCCACGAAACTCGAACTTCCGAGGTTTATCAATCTTGAGATATCCCCCATCACCCTACTGTCGTCAACTGACATGCAGTCCACTGAACTTTTCATGGCATCAATCATCTCCCAGTGGTTTTTTGGCGTATCTCTGTGGTTTCGGACGCCTTGTACATTGAAGAAATTCATTGGAAGATCCTATGGGGTGTTCGAAGAGAGAACAGGTCCACAGTTTGACATTGGAAGAGGAGACAGAAATTGCCTCAATCTAACATAATCTAAGCATGCTTCAGGAATGGTATGGTTGATGGTTCAGAAATCCTTATAACAAGTTGAGGTTGGTAGTTTTATCCCATTATTTACCGGGTTTTTGACATCCCAGGTGGTGATGGCCGGATTTCTGAACCATCTGTCCAGTATTCGCAGGCTGTTTGGTAGTAAATTACTAGGTGGTGGTTTCAAATATGTTTTATTTTCACCTCTACTTGGGGAAATGATCCAATTTAACGAGCATATTTTTCAAATGGGTTGGTTCAACCACCAACCAGGTTATCTCTAATCTTTCACCCTTCAGATTTGTTTGAGGCCAACTATCAGCAAGTTGTGTACCTTAAAAAATGTAGGCCTGGAACCCTCGAACAAAAAACAGCCCGAAATGCAAACCCATAGGATCCATGGGACTGGTATAGGTACAGTAGGTATATATACATATATACCATACATGGATCATATGAACAAACTAGCATTATCAATTCTAAACCATTTCTTTGGGGTTCCAGCCGAGAATTGCAAGAGGTAGTCGTTGACAACTTCATCACTTCTATCACTTTTGTTTTGCAGAATAATTCCGGCATGATTCAATCAGCTCGTTTCAGATCTAGTGGATGTATATATATATATATGTATACTTAAAAATATGGCTATATGGTTCAAAGGGTGCCGAAATAAGACTCCTAAATCGGAATAAATCGGTCACATTTTCTGTATTCCAACGATCTCTTTTGGGGTCATTGAGTTTAAGCATAATTAAGCCGCAGTCAAAAGATAGATAGATGGATGAATGGATGGATGGATGGATGGATTTTCGGATCTATGTCAAATATTTTAAATATGTACATAAATGTACGTACACATATCACCACAAGTGTTTCACATGTTTCGCATCAACAAGGAACACCTTCTCAGAGAATCAACTCTCGGTGTTTTTATCGGGAAACCCATAGGGATCACCTCTTAATTCGGCTTGGCGGGAAGAGATTCTTCCCTTTGGCCGGAAATGATGGAAGACGAACGCCCCGCTTGTATTGGATTTCATGTTTGCAACTTGTTTGTTTTTTTTCATGAAAAAGACACATGGCGTTTGTTGAGACAAATATCTGGCATTTATGGCATTATTGTTTGTGTGGAATACTTAGCATCTGTTTCTAATTGGTGTTTTTTTTATTTATGGTGCTTGTCATGTTCACTGTGTGTGCTTTGCTTCATTCGTTTATTATGGGGAGCAGCAGCCAGAGAAAAAAAACATGTGCTGACGAGAGCACAGAGGTACCGAATCCCGTTTTGGATATGTTTTTTAAAACCTTCTGGTAAACTAACATAGCCATGGAAAACTTCAAACCTCCCATTTGTTCCTGGTTAGCATCACCATGGTGGATTTTTCGGCATGTTACCTACCACGAGCATAATCTTCATCCAATCTATTAAGCTTACCACTATGATGATTCGATCGTTTTTGGAGAAATCTATATAACAAAGTGGGGACCACTCACTCCGCGCCAATGCAAGTCAGATGTCTTTGTCCAAGTGTTTGGCTTCGGAAAAAAACGGAGGGATATATCGCAGGAGTGTGGGGCGCGTTACGTGTGAGAAGATGGCTTGTCTCGAACACGTCCGTAATGGATTCAGAGCATCTTGCTTGTCATAAAAAAAACGGGACTAAATTTGGAAGATCTTTTACAATGTGCAGATGGGTTGAAAAGAACAACCAGTGGTGATAGTCATCATTGTTGGTCAGTTGCTTGGGTTATGTCATGTTATATCCCCAAGTTATGCTGCAGCCCCATTCATTACGACGTCCTAAAAGTCTCCGATTTTCACCTGAGATTTTCCTTGGTAAGCCTTTGGTTCGTCGTCCCTTTTACCCCAAACAGCCGCTTTAAAATTTGGTGGGGGTTGTCATGTAACTCACTAAAACTTGAACCTTTGGCATGGAACCTAAGTTTTGCCTAGTTTCTTTTGAGTTGGCAAGAACATTTATCCCATTACGGCATGCTGAAACGTTGCGAAACGCTGCTTGGGCAGGAAGAAGCAGGTACAGAAGGTTTCAAGTATTTGCTTTCCATGAAGATGTGGTCGCTCACTGAAAACAAGGTTCAGGAGTGGGAAATCCAGCCAACGCTTCTGGGTGGGTTCCCTTAGCCCTTGCGGCATGTTTTTTCAAACAAAAATGTGGGTTGGTAAGAGATCTGTTTCTGGAGGTTTGGATAACCTCATTTTACAGGGAGCAGGCGCAAAGTTTTGACACAGGTTGGGACATGAATGATGCAGTATTGTAGATTTCAGATGTTTATAATGCAGACATATTTGGGGGTTATAGGTTGATCCCAAAAATAGTACCCCAAATGACCACACAGTGATACAACCTGGGGTAAAACTTACCCAAACCCTCCTCCTTCCCCAGGACAATGAACAGCTGTTTTTGTTTCTCATTATATTTCCACGGTTTCTATGTATTTGCCGTTGGAGGTTGGTTATGGCAGGGTCCCTTTGCATCCGGAAATCCATCCAAAAATCCCAGCCAGTAAGTGGGTAACCACCCTGGTAATAAGTCCCCTAAGTAGGGTTGTTTCCCCTTCCAAACGGTCTAAATGGCTTCTAAATGGGGGTTACTAACAACTTACTAACTTGGATGATCCTCCAAGCACCACTCCAAAAACCGTTGTTTTTTCAGTGACCTTTCATCTCCTCCCACGCAATATGACCCAAACCTTAACCTTTTCCTTGCTTCTTGGTTTTTAATGTATGTATATATATATATATATATTAGGCCGCGCATGGGCCTCTTTATTTGACCTGTCTGTCACAATACTTGGAATATCTGGAACTATTTATAAAATACCTTAGAACTATTTATAAAATATAGAGAATTATGAGGACACTTGTCTTTCCTCTGCTATGTGTTTACTCAAGGCGAGTGGAAGCATTTAATCATTCCAGTTCCTGACATCTACACCACCACCAAAGAATACCAAAGAGCCATACCAAGGGTATACCAAGGGTAATGGCGGGAAGGAAAAGAAAAACAAAAAGGGTGAAGGTGAAAGTGAAGCGATTCAAAAGAGTCAAACGCAGCCATAGGGAGCAAGCAAAATCTAAGTGCCCACCACAATCACCAGCAGCAGCACCAGCCCCACGACCACTACCACCCCCACCACCTCCAACATCACAAGCGAAGCAAGTTGTTTCAAATAGGCCCCAAAAGCGAAGACTTCCACCTCCCCCACCACCACCACCACCGCGACAACCGCCCCCACCCCCGCCACCCCCACCACCCCCGCCACCCCCACCACACAGACCCCGTGCCAAGTATTAAAAAAAAAACAACTCTTGGAATTTTGGCTCTTTGGTAAGTACGTCATGTGAAATGTGACATGTGGGAAGCATTGGAAACATGCAGTCTTGTTGTCACAGCAGCACACCACCACACATTTGAAGAGTCATTTTAAACTATTTAACGTTCGAGCATTTCGAACGCGCGCTCTGCATTGCGAACATGGCAACTGGTGTGGAGGATGCGGATGAAAAGAGCCATGGTGGAATTTCAGTTTTTTTTCAAGGATGAATGAACATGTGAAAATATGAATTATCATATTATCATATCATAGAACACTGAATACTGAATAAATAAAATCACAATATTTGATATAAGCCAGGGTCAGTGCAAAAAAAGGTGGACTATGGACTTGATAAAAGTTTAGATGTTTGTAAAATTTCAGCTAAAAATCACAAGCCCCAAATTTAAAATACTTACTAATACCATCCATTGGTGCTGGTGCCCGCTGAGGAGCTCAACAATTGTTGATTCTCCGGCTTTCACGAATTGGGCAGAACTCTTCGTGGAGGCCTTAAGTCTGCAAGATTACCGGAACTTTATCAAGGACGAGTGGCTTGGTTGGAGATGATCCCATGCATTCAAACAAAATAGAAGAAAAGAAAGAATTACCGGACCAGCAAAGCATACATCAGCAAGACTCAGCTAAGTCTAAGTCCATGGCAGCAATTTCAGATTCCCAGTGGCTACTCAGGATTCGTATGACAGAAGGATGTGCTGGGGCGGGCACTGGCACATATATTATGTAGCTTGGTCACGCAACAAGGGTTCACTGGAAACAAGCAAAGGTTGACCCATGTGGTGGTTCCAAAAAAGTCCACACCCGAAGTATATTGCAGTTTTTTTCATGGTGTGTGGTTCCATGTTGGTTCTTAGGAAGCAGCTTGCCGACTGGCTGAAGTTCACCCCTGTGACTGTTGCTGCTATGGAGTGTTCCGATTTCAAGCAGAAGTTCATCATGCGCAATTTCAAATCCAACGGCGCCTTGGTGTTGTTTGGTTTAGTGCCTGCATGGGTTCCATACGTCTCACACTGCATGCTGAATCATGACTTGGGTGAGGTAGTTATGCGGCAATGCAATGCATTATGATGAGTTACTGTAATAAGTTAGTAATAAGTTAGTAATAAGTTATGAGTTGAGTCAGGAGCAAGCAACTTCATCAACCATGGAACATGTTACACATGTTACAATGTTTTCAACCATGGCAAAACGATATGACTTGACAAATTGACAAGTGACAAGTTGTTTTTGCTATTTGGCCATTTGAATATTTGGATTTTCTTTGTTTTGTGATTCAGGCTTGACATGCTTACCGTCCCATTTTCCAACTGAGTTGAACATTTGATGGTCGACATGAAGGATGCCGATATTTCGCAGCACTGCCTGGTACACGGCACCCATTGCAGCCTTGACCAGCAAGAGCCTGAAGATCTCTTTGTGTGGGGGCCTCCCTGTCCTCCATACTCAGTTTCTCGGCCATCGTTAATTGCCACCGGAGTGGGGTTATCAAGGTTCTGTTGGGTTAGTAGCAGTTTTAGTGGTAGTGGCCTGTGGCAGTTCGCCCCACCTTGTGTAGAGGCTAGGTGGGCCCGTACGTTCCTTCAGTCATGGCATGGATTGGCATGGGCCATTTTTCTTCTCTCCTCAGCCACAAAGGTTCTTAACACCAAGAAGCGGCGTCGTGGATACAACCCCTTCCGTGAACCTGGGGCTGAACCTTTTTTGGAAGGAGCTCGCTACATTCGTGGCTCAGCAATTGTTTGGGTATTTTGGTTGGGTGGTCAGCTGGATGGTAGTGAAGGTGGTGATCATTCAATGTACTTACGTACATCATGACAGACATGTAACATGGAAATTCACATTTGCAGGCTTTGCATGCATGATGGATTGATGGGACCCACTTCACCATTGACTTGATATTGGACCATGTTCTCGACTAAGCTGTACTTAGGCCGCAGGAGGCCCCTTATCGTTTTGATGGAAGAGGCAGGGCATGATTTCAGAGTGAACAAAATTGAGGAGCCATCATGTCACTTTCACGTTCCCATCCGGCAATCAGCATTGTTCATCCAAGACTATAAGACTAAGACTTGCTGATGAGCGGCAGTGATTACCCATTCAGACACGTTTTCAAAAGAGACAGAACATCAGAACATGCGAAGTTGAAAGTTGTTCGTTTCAAACCATCTTTGCCTTTGCTTTAAAAACCATGGACCATGGCTGCCGACTATTGCCATGTTGGCCATTGCAGGTGAAGGGCATTAATGCATGCATTTCCCAAGCCGCAGCCTGGTGATCCGCATGATGATGATGATGATTTCTTTGCAACATACGAGGCGCGATCACTGTGAAGGCATCACGGAAATCACAATCCTTTTTGGGCATCATAGAGACCCTTAGCTCCTGTCCGTGGCCTTATTATCCGATAGTGAATAGTGATGGTGTAAAAGGGTGGACATAGATGCGCAGGGCAGAGCATAGATACAAAGCCGGATCATATCATTAACATTGACATTGTGACATTACATAATCAATCATTTATTATTCAGATATAATTTGATCATTTGATTTATACTATGTTTTTTGTTTTGTGTAGTGATTCTGGCAATAGACAAAAGTTTCAAAAGCTTAATGGTAGGGAATTCGGAATCCTGATTGATTTCAAGGATTGTGGAGGATAGGTTTGCGCACCTTGCAAGGTGGTGTAATTAACTTGTGGTTGGTCCATGTTGGTCATAAATCCTTTGTAGTGCAAGTTCCCAATGGAAACTTCCTGATGGACAATAGCGGGGGGGGGGTGCAGAAATCAGTCGATGGCACTTCCGTGTTCTTGTATGACTTTCAGATTTTCACCCCACCATGACACTTCATCCCCATTGTTTGGTGGCTCCAAGTTCCACTGTGGCAAAGACCATGATGGAGAACACAATCATTTGTGATCATGAGAACAGCCGATACAGCCGTGACATACAGTGGCCAAGAATTAACTGGCCAAAAGAAAGCAGATCCCCAAAATCAACTTAATAACGACTTGAGGACTTGAGAAGAAGTGTATTTAAGTTGTGGTTGGATTCGCTTGATTGGATGATAAAGTCAGAGTCAATGTATGGATATTGAACAGATAAGATATGATATGATAGTCTATATGGATTTTGCACCGAAGTGAGAAAGTTGGGCCATGCTGCAGCAGTTGTGGGATGAAGAGGTTCATGTCATCGAGTCCGACAATGACGAAGAAGTTGAGTTGGTGAAGCTGCGCCAGTGCAAGCGAACAGAAAAGGCACGGCAGGCTCTTGCAAATGCACGGGCAGCTCGCAAGGAAGCTGCTTTACAGGCCCGTGTCGAGGGCCAACTCATTGATGACCGGGCAGGATGGCTTCAAAGCAACTATTGCACCAGAAAGGTGTACAATCTGAGCATGACAGGAGAAATTGACAGAAAGAAAATTCAGAAGGAACGTGGGCGTTGTGTTTACAGCCTTTTGCGGATCTTGGTGCAAGCCATCCAGTCAATGTTTCAACCCAACCAGGCGCAGCACGTCATCAGCTGTGTTGTGGCCGATGACACAAATGTTCGAATGGCAGGACCAACTGGGCAGAACCAAATCTTTACTATTTGTGATGCTGTGCAGTCCTTGCATGTTCGCACACCTGTGACTGGTTCACAAGATGGGGCGTGGACATCCATCAATATTCCGACTCCTGCGCTTGTCCTGTCAGCCGCAAAGACTGCTGACATTCATGGAGCCATGACTGCTTTTTCGATTGTCTCCGGGCAAGGAATTGGGAAGATGATGCGAAGCATTGGCCTTGAATCTACCCCTTCACCCGTTTCTGCCTTTCATACAGAAATTGTTGTGGGAGACGCGCTGAAAGCCAATGATGCAGCTTGGCGTTTGGAGCGGCAATTGCTCAAGCAACGCAGATTGGACGAGGTTGATGATGCATGCAGTCGCACTTTAGCGATGCGAGTAAAGTGCATGGTTCACCAAATCAACCTCATTCGCAAACCCTGTGTCTTGGCAGTGCCGCACTATTGGTCCACCTTGGTGCGGCTTGGACATATGTTTGAGCAAGCTTCATTCCGGAAGGCCATCGCTGCTTCACTTTTGAGGGTCTTGCAAGAGTCATTTCATCGTGCCTTGCTGGCTCTTGATTATATTTTTTTGGGGGGGTTCTGTTTTGGTGTCAGGCCTGGTTGTGTGACATGTGAAATGGACATGGACCATGGTCCAATAGTCAATAGTAGTAGTAGTAGTAGTAGTAGTAGTAGTAGTAGTAGTAGTAGTAGTAGTAGTAGTAGTAGTAGTAGTAGTAGTATGGTGTGGTGATTCGAAGACTGTAGGCTACAAGTTTTGGTTTTCACCAAATTCTGCTGCCACGCCAGTTTGCTCTGAGGAGTAGAAGTTCAGTCACTTCCACAGGAGTGTTCATCCACATGGCATGCGCGCACGAAGTGGATTGCTTCAAGCCAGCCGTCTGCCGGCCACATGTCCAAATCCAGGGAGCAGGAGTTGGCCAGTATGTTTTCCTTTTGCAATGGGAACACGGAGGAAGACAAAGTTGTGCACTGGTGCGTGCCTGGCTGTTGCAACAGTGACTCCGACTCTATCAACAAGCTATTGAAGGTGGTGGTACCGTTTTTTTCAAGGGGTTACAGTACTCCACTTCTATACCGCTTCAAACACTTTGGACCTGCTAGCTTCTACATGAAAGTTGGATGCACCCTCCACAATTTGTTGCCAAGAGCTTTGGGCCGGCTTCACGGCAATAGCAATGAACATTTGGACCCACACATGTCAAGTTTGCTTGATGCACTTTTGGTAGAGCCTGGTAAGCAATCAAATGGGAATGAATTTGAAACGCTTTTGGCAGAGGTTTTGGATTCACAAGGGGGTTTTGCAGAACAGAACAGTGTTCGTAAGAAGTTGATTGCCAATGAAGTTCAAAAGGCATCCTTTCACCAGCATGCAATCTTGGTTGACTGCTTGCTCCAGCCCTTTGAGCACGGGGTCAACTTCGCATTCAGCAGAACAACAATATTGCATGAACTTTGCGCTATGGGAGCAAACCATCCAAGACATGATGCCTTGCTGCAGGAAAGCCGCGCAAAGTTTTTGAGATGTGTGACAGGAACACTTGGAAGGGAATTGATTTGCCGGTACATTGATACACTCAGCTCCAAACTGTATGAAGCGACGAACTTCGGACTTGATGATGGCCAAGACTTTTTGCAGAAAGCCTTTGATCTTGTTGTTGTTTGTTGCACAGATACATGGCGCAGATTGGTTTTTGAGTTCAAAAAGCCTCCCTGGTCTTTATTCTCATTGGTTGGCATGACCACAGAAGAGTTTGTTGTGACCTGGTCAGAGATTGTTTCTTCACACACCCAGTGCGCAAATTGTGTAGACGAATATTTTACATCCGCGTTGATTTCGGTTTTCCCAGATGATTTGCGAAGTGTGCCTGGACAGCAAGAGTTTGTGCAAAGAGAGATCCAGTCCTTGCTTCTAGACATCGCAAGTTGGTGCCCACTGACCTCCGATATTTGCGAGATCAAGAATGGCCACATTCAGTGGCTGACATCACGTCGAGGAAGGGCCCGCGTTCTGGCCGCTCGTGCTTCCATTGAACTTAGTCTCCTTCAATCAGCCGTCCAAACTCAAAGTTGGGTTGAACGCGAGTTGCATGGGGAAACCATGCCTTCAAACAAGTCGACAGCATCAATCTTGCAGATGAGTGGCACAAAAAGCACCAACCAGCACACTGATGTTGACAAAGCAAAGGCAACTCATCTGTGTTTGATGGATTTTTTGTTTTGCATCCATGCATGCTGTCCTCTAGAATGAAAACAACAACAAACAATGTGACAATATCAATGTCACAAAATTTTCTACTGCAGACCCAACATGTTTTCTGTTGGAAAGGTTTTGGTTGAGTAAGCATTCAGTAAATCATTCTATTGGGCTGAGTCCTCTCATTTATTCTACCAGTCACTATATTGTGCCACTGAGGCGAGGACAAGGACTAGCCACGAGACACCAGCACAAAAGAAGGCTCGAATTGATGAGGCCACCACCCGGAGACCAAGGGCTTTGTCTGGATGGAACATTTTCCAGCGGATGCACTTTTCTAACTTGGATGGACAGGTGTGCCCTGAGCGCTGGAAGCAAGAGATAAGGAAGGTCCGTGACACCTGGGCAAACATGCCCGACGATGAAAAGGAGGCATTCAAGGTGCAAGCAGCTTTTGAGCAGCATGCCAGAGAACAACTCGCTTTCACTCCCTTGGTGCCCAAAGGCAAGGGTCCTGATGAGCCTGGAGATGTGCGCAGTATCAAAGCATTGGAGGAAACGGTTGGTAGGAGTGGCTGCAAGAAGCTTTCGGCTCGGCGTTTAGCATTGAATGAGACTTTGCGACAAGCGCACCCAATTTGGCAGTCTGCAACGCAGCTGGGTGACAGTGCCTTGAACTATACTTTAATCAGTCTTTTCTGGTGGGCATGTTTTTTTGATTTAGTCTGGCCTGCGAATCACATTTTTGGAATTTTTATATGTACAGGACAGGATTGGGTATGTGATGTTGGCTGCGTGTTGTAGGCTAGGCTTTTGTTGTGCTATTGCAACAGGTCATTGACACAACCATGCCTTCATTTTTCCTTTTGCCGCTTTTGCCCATTCATTTCAGGTAATGGAGCGATTCGCAAGTCTTCAATTGATTTGGCAACAGCAGATGAAGACATCAACACTTTTCTGGAAAACACAATCCATCGACCGCCGCCTTCTACAAGTGATCCAGAGGTTGATCTTGGTGCCCAGTGTTGGCATGAATGTTGCTCCAAGTGTCCTTACTCCCTCACACTCGATGCAATGCTTCATAACTTTTCAGATGCCTTGAGCCAGCACAATGTGAAACCTGGCAATCTCTTGAGCTTCAAATCAGATTTCACAAGTCGGTCCATTGTTTGCCTTCTTGGAGTGACCTTGCAGAAGCCGAAGCTTCAAACACTCATGTGCGCACGCTTCAATGCGACTGATCGGGTTGAGTTTGTTTTGGAAGATGGAATTCCCAAGATTCCCAAGATTTGCACAGCGAGACAACTTTTCAAAGACTACATAGATGATTTTTTGCAAAGTGCCAGTGGTTTGGATGACCCCACCGCTTCAAAGATCCAGGTTGAGATGGAGGTTTGGAATCACTGTGTGGAATGGTTGGAGGGAAGCAAACTTGTTGCTGTAGCCAACTCTCTGCGTCACAGCTGGCACATTTCATCTTCCAAGAGAAGAGTGACAAAGTCAGCGCCAGGACAGTTGCCTTTTGGCATGAAGATGTCAAGGAAGCCAAGGGAGTCAAAACCACGAGTGAAAAAAACAGCAGTGAAGAAGAAACCGCCAGCTAAAGAGAAACCTGAGAAACCTCACATTTTCGACGGCAATGAAAGTCCTGAAATTATCGATTCAGATTCAGATGCATGTGCAGAATCAGATTCTTCGACGCTTTCTTCAACTTCAGACAATGAAGACAGGGGCACCGCCATGGAGAGTGAGCCAGTTGACCCAATTTCAGCCACGATGGCGCATGAAGAAAAAAGAGCCAAGAGGCTCCAAAAGGAAATGGAAGAATCTCAAGGATTCAAGGCTCAGCTTCGGCAGCAATGCCTCACTGGTGAAGTTCCTCCTGGCTTTCAGAGCTCTTTCTTCAGTAAAGAAGTCGGCTTGGACCATGGAGCAATCGCTGTGTCTGGTCGGAGTATCTGTCTGCAATGCAAGATTGCAATACTGAAAGGGTCCGTTCGATTTGCTTGGTTTTACAATCGCCTTCGACCTCATGGATGGCTGCACAAAGGTTGCGTGGTCCAGATGGCTCAAGGCGCAGACCTTCATGAGCAGGTCATTGACAAGCTTGGTCAAATCAGCAGCCAGGCGGCTAGCTCTGCAGGTGTAGGGGAGGTGCAACAAGCCGCATCTGAGATTCTTCAGTTGTTGGATGCAGGGAACAGATAAGTAGCGAAGAGTGCGTGGCTTGAAAATGGAGACATGTGACATGCTCTTGGATGATGTTAGCTGGATTGGGGATTGTGGGCTACCTTCAGCATTTTCAGATATTTTCAGATATAGGCTATAGGCTATAGGCGGCATAGGCGGATATAGGTGCCTGAAAAGATGTGAGGTACGAAGTCGTAATGCATTGTTATAGCTGCTTATTGAACTTGCACTCGCCCAAGCCCGCCCTGCTTCTTGCCAGTCTCCATTCCACTTCATGATGAACGGCAAGTTGGACGGCGAAGAGATTGGACTCGAACTCATTGAGGGCTATAAAGTGCACTATTTGGGGATGGAGTGTCTCTGGTTCATTAGCGTAGTTGCCATCATGTTTGTATAATATCGGTTTGTTTCTCAGATGACTTTGATTTACCACAGTTACTGATCAGGGCAGAGTACTGTATATGTTTTAGTTATGTTTCATTTTTATCTTATATATTATTATTGTTATTTTATTATTATTATGAAAACAAGATTCAATAAGTAAGTCAGTATGTTTTTGGCGATTGAGCGATTGCCTTGAAAAAGGCCACCGGACAAATACTTTCAAGAAGGGGAACAATCTCAAACAAACACTTCTGCAGTGTAATTGTAGGTTAGTTTTTTTTGGTGGTCTGGTTTCTCCTGGGATCAAGGGGACGCTTTGAATGGGTTTTTGGAAATCTGGCGCGGGTAACCTGTGTATTCCCACCGTTGATAGCTTTGAGTTTGAGGGCCATCTTATTTTGTTTTTGCTCCTCCAAACCCTTTTCACACCGGTGGGTAGAAACAGGTGCTTCTTTACACACCACCAAAAATTAAAAAAATCCCTTTTCCAAGGAGGTAGGGTTCGATTGAAGCCTAGGAGTCTAGGATTGTTGATGGACCTTTGATATTGTAGCAGTCAATATCAAGTCAAGGTCATAAATTCATTCATTCATTCATTCATTCATTCATTCATTCATTCATTTATTCATTCATTTATTTATTCATTCATTCATTCATTCATTCATTCATTCATTCATTCATTCATTCATTCATTCATTCATATCTTATGATAGGGTTAGGATGTAGACAAGACAAGATATCATCATATCATATCATTGAATCATGATACAAACTTTATAAACTATAGACTATAGACTAATTATATTATATAAACCTTATATAACTTATTTTGACATATATATAATATATTTATATATATACTGTACTATCAAATAATTCTTAACTTAACTATTAACTATTAAATTCAAAATAAACTCGGCCCTCCGCATCGCACCCTGCGCGCACCAACTCCTACTACTCCTACTCCTACTACTCCTACTCCAATTCCTACTCCTACTCCTACTCCAACTCCTACTCCTACTACTTCTATTAGTACCACTTCTACTACTACTTCAGGGAGGGAGGATCGCAAGCGAGGCGAGTGGCTGCCAACGCCGCATGGCGTGCCAAAGCTGGGTTCGACCCTTCCATTGTAATTATGGAAGAGGTTCAGAACTTAGTTTTGCGCTCCAAGAGCAGCAAACTCAAAGTGTTGCTGCCACAGCTCCGTGCAGCGACTAACCTGACTCTGGTTCGCTTCCGCATCGCGCCCTCCGCGTATATCAACCCCCACCCACCCTCCGTTTGATGCTACTTCTACTTCTTCTTCTACTACTACGACTACTCCTAGTACAACTTGAATGGCGTGCCAGATGCAGAAGATCCCGGAGAAAAAGTCTTGCAGTTTCAACACGACCTCTGGAGTGGATCTGGGAAGACAAGACTGATTGCCATTCTTGGCATGATGTCCTTCAATCAGTGCGAGACTCGGTGGGTTCTGGTCATCGTGGACAGCTGTGACCTCGCCCAGCACGCATGTCAGGAGTTACGAACTTCAGACACCGAGACAGAGACACTAACAAACATAGTTCGGGTTTGCGGGTTTGCGTCGCCTTGTTGCTCTTTTTGTTGTTGTTGTTGTTGTTGTTGTTGTTGTTGTTGTTGTTGTTGTTGTTGTTGTTGTTCTAGCCGT
The DNA here is from genome assembly GCA_000507305.1 of Breviolum minutum Mf 1.05b.01. Taxonomy (NCBI): domain Eukaryota; class Dinophyceae; order Suessiales; family Symbiodiniaceae; genus Breviolum; species Breviolum minutum. The sequence continues at coordinate 124,176 of DF239588.1, read as the reverse complement.
CACACAATAAATTTAAAGGATGTACAGGACACTGTACAGTACACATTACAAGGGTTTTGGTCCGGGTGAGCATCGGCTGCTGCTACACCACCACAAGTTCGTAGTGGTTAGCGAGGTGCAGCTCCCCTCGCTGCCACAGAGTTTACGGATTCTTGTGGTGTGAGGTCCCACCGGCAGCGGGAAGAGGCGTCTGATTCGGCAGCTTGTGCAATCTTCAAGCTGAAGGAAAGCGAGCCGATACCACCTTCCCAGCCGTGAGCAGAAGCGGCATCAGATGGATCACATTATGGATCATATTATCCAAAGGAGCCTAAGCCTTACTTATGTTGCTGTTTGGGGAGCTGAAATTTTCCATCAGCAAAGCTTTGCGCTCCGCACTTCGGTCCATGCCGGGACATAGTGGCAGTACCAAGGGGGATGCTGTCGGATGCTGTACTAGCCGCAATTTGAGAGCTGGATGAGGAGGTGACGGCAACGACCGTTCAACTGGTCGAAAGGACGTAGCTGCGTCTGGCTGGTGTAGGGAGATTTCAGGCAAGAATGCCAGGAATCTCCGAGTGTCCGTAACCGCTTCCGGCTTCAGGTTCCGTGCGACAAGGACCACTTGTGAAGCTTACTATAACTAACAACTGCGCATCACTTCATCAAATCATGTTTGGGTTGAATGGACACACGACAGCGTTTGTGCTTTGTTCCATTGTGTGAGTGATCCAAGTGTCCTGTGGACAAAGACAGTTAAAAAGCCAGATGGTAACGATTGTGGATAAATGCAGATGCAGATCACGGTACAAAAACAGCTGGACCAAACAACTGAGTGTCCCAAAGGCACGGCCAGCGCCACCAGGAAGAAAAGAAGGTCGCACTTTAGCACAGTGGCTAAAGACCTGGCGACGTAGCTTCCAGTCTTTAGTGACACTGCTGGAGCAAGATGGCCCCCCCTCGCACGCGCGGCAGGCTTGTGTGCCCATGCCTCCCAAGCGTTTTTGCCTTTGCGTTTTGTGACATGTGTGACATGTGACTTGTGTTGTATTTTTGTTGTCGGTTGTTGGTTGTTGTATTCTGGTCGTTGTGTTCGGCATGTGTTCTTTGTCGGCAGCCGCGTTTCAGTCATTCATTTCCTATTTTTAGTCAATCATTCTGAATTCTGACTTCTGAATCATGAATCATTTTCCGTTATCATTGTATCCTCATGTATCATCCATCCTCTATCATTTGAATCATTCATCATTCATCTCATCTATACTGTGGCATTCACCCGACATTCATCATTTGTGAGATATCGGATATCGGTAAAATAATAGTTAATAATATCATATAGTAGTTACGTTAATTAATACGAAACTATATGATATTTGATGATATTAATAATAACATTAAATTATTTTACTTACTACTTACTATATATGATATGCAGTTACAGATCAAAGGTCCGGTCATCATTTCTAACTTCGCTAACATCACCACGGCCATTGTTACTTTACCATGTTGAGTTGCTTTAATCCAAGGTCTGAGAAGTTCGGAGTTCCACAGAGCCGGAGCCGAATCTACGTTCTGATGTATCAGACGCATCTGTTGCAGGGAGGGCAATTGGATGGTTTCTTTCACCTGGTGCACACAGTGCTTCCAGCAGCAATTTCCGAAAGTAGCAGTGTGGCACAGGTTCGGGAATATGTCCGTTTCCTCCATGGAAATGACACAACACCTTGCCCAACTGCCAAAGAATCTTGTTTTATAATGTTAACCCCCGGATTAAAAAACCCCATGGTTGTTTAATTGGGGGGGTCCCATTTGAAAGGGGATTTATCACTTTTGGGGGTACCACTCTTAATAACCTCTACAGGGGTTTACTACTCCGGGGTTGACATTATGTGTCAGATTTTTTTGGATATGTGATATGATGTGAGAATAGTTGGAAGGAAATCTTTTGAATTTGGAAGACACAAATGAGTCACATGTGACAGTGAAGCACATGTCACATGTCATTTTACATGCCTTTTGGCTTGTGACGTATTAAATTACCTCCGGTTGGTTTTACGCAAGTCACACACCCCAATTGGGGACATGGAATTTTTCATGGGGAGAACTCGGGCCGGAATGTGTTTGTTTCCAATTGTTCTGCTTACAGTACGGTATTTCTGTTCTAGGGTTGTGAAAAAAAAGACTGTGCGCCGTCCATTACACAAAAAGTCTAGGGGGGATGGAAAATTTTTCATTAGGAGTGGAAAGGCCCTCATCCGACCCCAACCCACCAAAAATGTGAGGGAGTTTGACAATCGAGAAATTTTTCGGATCGTGCGACAGATTCTTGAAGGAATGTTCCATATGTTTTTATAAATAGTTCCATATGATTTTATAAATAGTTCCGGGGATTTTATAAATAGTCCCAAAAGGACTTTTCCTTTTAAACAGTGGCAGGAGATCCCACTGGCCTCAAAAAATCTGATTGGTCATTTTTTTTCCAGATTTTCAGGGCTGGAAAAACATGTCATTCGGAGTGCAACAGACCCCAACCGACCCCAACCCACCAAAAATCTGAGGGACTTTGTGACAATCGGGATTTTTTTTTGATCGTCCTACGGATTTTCGAAGGCATGTTCCGTGTGATCTTTTTCAAATGGTTCCACGGATTCCCAAAAGGATAGTTCTTCTTAAGTAGTGCCAGGGGATCAGGCAAGGATAGTTCATCATGGGGTTCCAAGTGAAGGGCTTTCCTTTGAGCAATTTTTGTGCCAAAGCTGCCAGGGTCGGGTGCCGGTCGATCCCCGTCACATTTCCGAGGATGGGCGCATTTCCGAGAAATCCAAAGACCAAATCAAGGAGTACTTCCAGAAGCTCGGAATCAAAAAGCATTCGCATACTTACACGAGCGGAATCTTGGAACCATCAGAGAGGTCATTGCTAAACCAGCGGGAAAGGAACATATTGGACATTCACTACGGCCTTGTGACAGTGGCCAGGCTACAAATAACAGGTTTTGGCTTTTGGAATGCTTTGGAAAGATGGGATATGAAAAATTTAGCATTTTGAAGTTGTACATTTTGTTCTATGACTCTATGATATGATGATATGATATGATTTTATAGAACTTACACATATTTGACCATGCGTGCACTTACAAACCGTCCGGAACCGTTCTGAACTATATATGGCATCATTTGCCTTCAATCCATTTTGAATTGGCTCGGAACCGTCTGGAACCGTTCTGAACTATTTATAGAATCATTCCGACAATCCAGTTTGAATTAGCTCGGAACCGTTTGGAACCGTTCTGAACTATATATGAAATCATTGCCTTCAATCATTTATAATTAGCTCGGAACCGTTTGGAACCGCTCTGAACTATATATAAAGGTGACCTTAGAAATAGTTCGGAACCGTTCCAAACCGCTCTGAGCTATATATACCACCGGAACCCCAAATAGTCCCAAATAGTCCCAAATAGTCCCAAATAGTCCCGGGTGGCTCGGATGGTATGAATAGTCCGGAACCGTTCAGAACCGTTCCACGCTATTTATAACACCCTGGTTACAAATGGTCCGGAACCGTTCGGAACCGTTCTGAACTACTTATAGTTTTGTGGAGAAACCGTTCGGAACCGTTCTGGACTATATGTAACATTGTAGTTGAAACTAATGTTAAGAAACCGTTCTGAACCGTTCCGCGCTGTTTGTAGCATCTTATAGCTAGGTTTGGAAGAAACCGTTCTGAACCGTTCCGCGCTATATGTAAGCAGCTTATGGCTAGGTTTGGAAGAAACCGTTCAGGACCGTTCTGCGCTATATGTAAGCTGTATGAAAACATTCATGAAGACAAATGCCAAGAAACCGTTCGGAACCGTTCCGGGCCGCTTCTACATAGCTGGTATCATAAGGATATATTAAATTATAATTATAATATAAGATGATTTAAAATAATATAATATTATATTATATAATATTAATATAATATAATATAGAATAATATAATGTAATATAAAATAATAAAATTTTATATAAAATGATAAAATATAATATGAAAGTGTATGGTTTGTAAGTATGTATGAATGTATGATGTATGTATGTATCTGTATCTGTATGAATCTGTCATATGTGTATGAACCAATATTTCAATATTTCCATGGATGTAGGTTTTTCATTCTTTAGATATCTATGATAGACCATCTAATCTAACTATCATATAACATAGCCAAAATTAGCCTCATTTTTTCAGAAAAAAAGGGGGCTTAAAATCATGAAATCCATGCTTTCACATGCATCGAACCTATACGTGACATTACCACATGTGCCTGAAATACTGACATGATGTGATCTAAAAGAGATCTTAGGCAAGGCCTCGGCTTCGGCGGAAACTATTAGCAAAAATGACTTAGNGAAACATCTGGAACTTCTGCCCCCAGCTCGCCCGGGAACTACTTCTAAGATAAGATATGTTGAGAACTGAATGTTTTCAACATGTGTAACTTCACGTAACTTACATCGTACAGTTACCAACATAACATACAGTACATACAGACAACATAAAAGTGACAGTGTTCACTTGCTTTGTGTGGAAAGATTCGGAAAGATGGTAGTCATTGAATCATTAATTATTAGTAATTCGGGTCGGAAAGTCTTTCCCACGCCTTCTTGTTTTGTTCTCTCTTTCTCTCTCTCTCTCTCGAATTGTTTTTCTTTTTTGGTCCATTGTTTCAACCCATGGCCCATGCTGAATAAATGGAAGGGAAACCGTGTGCGAGATGTGACAAAGATTGACCAAGTTGTTTTTTACATTTACGATATGATATTCCGACTCTATTTTATATTAGTGTGTAAGTGTATATTAAACCAGTAGTACCGCACGAGGCAATGCCGGAAGTTTCAAAAAGGTAAAGTATATATATATAATTATATTTAAATCAACAGAACATGTGCCTATAGAATGGTTCTGATGACAACCTTGATTTATTGAACCTTTGTTTTGATGACTCGAACAATGTGTTGGTTTGACTCAAACACACCCGCAACAACCCACACATTAAATATATTATATATTCGGAATCATTTGACAGTGTGGGAACAAGCTAACTTTATCAGATGATGATGTACTTGATTTTCTTTCTCACACTGGGACCGAGGCACGTGGAGCAGACCCTTATGGCAACAAGTGCATCAGTGATGTTGCAAGCGCCAAGGCTGAACAAGCAAATGACATTGACATTGATATTCAATTGTGCTCTCATCACTTCAGGGTTTTGGAGTGGGCACGTGATAGCGCCCTCGATCCTCTCAAGTGTTTGTTCACGAGTTACATTTTGAACCATGAACCAGGAAACCCCTTTGGCCCTTTGATATCTTTGATTGTCTCTGCTCAGGATCATTGGGTCGTGAGCACTACACCAGTGGGTCACGGATTTCTGCGATCACGACCTTTGTCAAGCTCTGGGACTGGCGTGAGAAGAATTTCCTTTGTGGCGAGGCCAGACTTACATGTATTTTCCTGAGCTCAAGAAAAGTGTTTTGATATGTTGATTTGATGTGATTTGATATGAATCTGAATGTTATGTTTTTGAATCGGTGCAATTGAATTTCTTCTGAGTAAGGGGTGAAAAACAACGTTATTTACGATGTTTTTTTCTACTTTTCCTTGAGGCTTGCTTTTGGGCGGTGTTGCAAAAACATTGGTTTTTACAGCGTTTCAGCCTAAACAATTTTTCCAGAAAAACGGCCAAAGCCACAAACCTGCCAGGATTTAATGAGCTTGCAAGGCTTCGACATTGCCTTGCTGGACATGAAGGGCATGTCCTATCAGCAACTCAACACGTTGGCAGGACAGGTTTGAGTTTTGTGTGTTTGTCACATGACCACTTTTAAATTTCCAAGCTTCAGCTTAGAGCTTAGGATTTAAGATGCTTTAGGCTGTTTGCCGGTTTTCACTCGACTCTTCTTCAAGACTTTGCATCCTGGTAAATCCTGGTCCTGATTTTGAAAAATACTATTGACATTGACGTGAGACACAGACGCAGACACATCCGAATGCCCCAAGTTTTGGATATTTTGCTGTGAGCATGAGACAGGAGACTCTTGGACTGTGCCAGTGGCTGCGTGCATTTTGACAGCGCTCCTCGCTGCTGCCATCCCTTCAAAGTTGGACCGGCCATTGGTAGTGCTTGAAGTTCACCCTGAGCGCGCCCTTTCTGTGCCTGGGCCGTTCAAGACAGGTTCATCTCGGTCTGGCTCGGGCTCAGATTGCACCGAAACGCAGGATGAGGGAAGCGGAGATGAATTGGCTGCAAAGCTGCGCACCTTTCCTGGTCCAAATGCTCCGTTTCAGGCCAGCTTTGTTCCAGATGGTGAGCCTGATATTTTGTGCGACCAGTGTGAGCATGACCTGCAGCCAGGCGACTTGCAAATATGCTGGGTCCAAACCAATGTTGGTGGAAGTGTGACACATTGGTTTCATGGGCAATGCTTCACGACGTACTGCAGCCAAGAAGGAATTGAAGAAGACGTCATCAAGGCGATGCTTGATTGGAGTTCAGAGAGCCCTTCGTTGAGCGATGCAGTTGAGGAGCTGGCTAATCTCCTACTTTCAATGACGACCTGTTTCGTTGATGATTCGCAGCCAGGTGAGGAGCCCGGGCCCACACTATGATGATGATGAATGATGAGGATGGACAGATTTTTTGATCAGAAACAGTTTTGATTGTGGGTTTGAAAGTCCACTCAGACTCCGCCACCGCAAGAGAGGGCAGTGAAACACAGAATTGCAAGGTGATTTATTTGAGTTGAGTTGTACTTGTTGTTTTGAAAGATTTAGAGGAGGCAATAATTGATTTGAGACATGGACCTGGCTTGAAAGTGTTTTTGTAAGCTGCCCATCTCTGATGATGGGAATCGGAATCCAAACCTTGTCTTGATTCTCGGGTTGTTGCGCTTTGCATTCTCTTGTTTTGGGAAGTGAAGATGTTGAGACTTGAGTTGCTACTCTTTCACAGAACTTGGCTTTGCACAGCGGGCTTGTTTGACTCACACGTCCTTGCTTAAGTTGCCATGGCCGACCGCTCTGATGCTGAGACAGTGCCGCCAGCGGCAGACGCTTCTGAGGATGAGGCGGACCTGTTCCCAGAAGGCGAGTGCCCTGCTTGTGATCAGAAGTTCCAAGCTCAAGATGAGGACTTTGGGGCTCTGTAAGCACAGAGTGGTTTGCGGCATGCATGCGGCATATCGGCATAGCAGATCAGATCATTTTTGTGAATTCCGAATATCATATCATCTATAATCTATCAAGCAAGACTGGCTCTTAAATGCCAACTTAACATGCTTTTTCAGTAACAGTACAAGTATCAGTGTATCACTGTATCACTGCAATCTTTGATTTGCTTTGATGTTATGTCCCCATCACTGATGTTAGTACACCTTACTAAACACAGTTTGCTTCCTACGACCCTTCGACACTTCACTGTATAAGTGGCCAGGATGCACCGGAGGACGTCACAATGTATGTGACCAGCTCTAAGAGTGAGAGCCACGGGATATGTTTGAAATGCTTTTACATAAAGCGTGGTTCGTTTGGCGCTCTGAAGACTGTGGAACTCCTTCGCCTACTTAAGAAAAGCAGAGCTCTGAAGGAAAAGTTCCTGGTTTGAAATTGGAGTTCGGGAAGGTAGAGTACCAAATGATAGGCCCACCACAGCACGATTGTAGACAGCAAACTGCGAACTTGTTTTCTTTTGATTTTGACACTGTGAACCTGTGTTGTATTGTGCCAGACTGTGGCTATCCAAGGTTCAGGCAGCTGAGGCGAAAGCACGTGCGGGTGACTGCCAAGAACCCCAGAGCCAAGCCAAGACATGAGATCATCAACACGAAGCTCTACGTTGAGAGCAAGAACGAGAATTTCTGTGATATCTATCAGGCTCTTTTGGGCATTCATGCATTTCAGATTCAGTTTGTATAATTCTATACTGTATTTGTATCTGTATCTGAATCTGAGTATTATTTAATTTAATTAATATAATATAATTTCATTATAATTATATCATATCGAATCATATCATATCATATATCTTTATCCTGGTCCTTATCAGTTGTCAGACTGACTCATGACATTTGGACTTTTGATATCCGGCCAATTTTCATTTCCACTGCCCACACATCGCACACATGAAGGATGCCACTTGGATGTCACTGGACAAGTACATCAAGACCAAGGTGGATGACGATTCCCGCAAGAAGCTGAAGACGACTGCCCAGAAGAGAAAGTACGTTCAGACGGCCACTTGCTTCAACTTGTGTGAGGATTCGGATTGTTTATAAATGATTTGAGAATTGAGTCAGGGTGGTTTGGGCCACAACATTGCACGTGAAGCATTTCAATCCTTTTGTGGCATTGGATCATTTGACTCTTGACATTTTTTGACAAGTTCTTTGCACACTACAACTCCAGGTTCTTGGCTTGGAGATCCAACAGGCCTGGCTGGGCTCAAAACAAAAACTGTTCCTGTATCATTTATCATGTATCAGAATACATCCCTGGACCATCCCTGACTTTGGGAGATGTGACAGCATGAGTTTGATGTGATGTGGCCCCTTCCTGAATGCATTCCCCGCCCTCTGCCATTGGAGCATGTGCCAGGACAATCTTGGTGTGGAAGGTGTCGTGATCTACGATGGCGACGTAGACACAAAGAAGGTCCGGATTGGCGCACGCACCAGCGTGGCAAAGATCAAGGAAAGTGAAACAGAAGACAGGTCTGCTCAGCAGGCACTTTTTGAGAAGAGCGAAGTTGATATCCATGCAAACACGAAGGACTGGGCTTTTCCGCTGGCAGAAGCGTGGAGGGTGTTGGTTGTCTAGTGATTATAGTGAAGAACCACAATCAGCAACTTACCGCCAGTTCTTTTTTTCACAATAGTTTTTGGGCTCAGTTTATCCAGAGTTGAGTCAGAGCCATCATTTATTTCATTTGGCCAGATGAGTGCCAGTCTTTCCGAACCACGGAACCTAGATAATGTGTCATGGAGGGAGTGGCATACTCTTGCGAAGCGAGCCATCATGAACCGTGTCATGGACAAGATGGATTCGCACCACGACACATACTCGCCCATCAATGAAGTCATGCGGCTACATTTCCGGTTTGCTTCCTTGGGTGATCTTATTGAACCTTTGAGCAACATCATGGCCGTGGATCACCCTTTCATCCCTGAGTTCCAACTCCTTTGCAATCGCGCATCAGATCAACTCTTCTATGTGTTTTGCAAGCACCATGATGGAAGGGGGGGTGACTTCAGGCAGGTGGTTCAGACAATACTTCGTGGAGCATGATCCTGACTTCTTCAACGAGGAGCACTGGGACTACATGAATGTTTCATTGAAAGGTTCTTGTTCAGCAGTAGCGTTCACAGATCTTCTGATCACCAAAGTGGAAAGCCCAGTCGCAAGGGGTGAAATGTTATTTGGCCTTCGGTTGATTGAAGAGCACCTCAATTGTGACTTAACTTCAGTCAGATGATACGGCTACGTTTTTTTCCCATATGTTTTCATGTTGCCGAATTCATTTTGTAACAGGACATGTTGGTTGGCACCATCAATCATGTTATGTTGTTTACAACCACAAGATTTTTCACTGGTCCAGTTGTTGCCAGTCTATGGAATGAGTGGGACCTAGACCAACGCATTTTTCGGTCGTCAAGTGACAGCTTGATGATTGAGGCATTGGAGCCAACTTCAAATTGCCTAGGGCGTTCTTGGATTTCCAAGCCAAAATTAGAGACTCCAGGGTTGTGATCCAAGAAGCTGCTGACACCGAGAACGAGCGATGGAGATTCCAGAAGCGGCGTCGCAGACTGTACAGCACCGCGTGGTAAGCTAGCTTGTTAAGTTTTGCTGCCATGCATTGACTCCTGAGTTTCTTTAGCCCAGGTTTCTTGCTGATGAAATGCTCAGTCTTTCTAGCACCGTGGATCTAATTAAGCTGCTCCCAGCACACCATGCACGATTACTGTGGCCTGGCCACATGAGAAAAAGTTACTGACACTGACACTGTTTCAGTGATATCGTATGCCGTATCCGTATACCGCATATACTGTACTGATACTGATACTGATACTGCACTGATACTGATATACTACTCACGAAACGATACTTGACGGATCTCTTCAATGCTTTTGTGTTTCCATCAGGAGAAAGAAGCAGAAGCCCTTGGACAAGCACCTGAGGTGGAGTCTGAGAAGGAGGAAGAAGTAGAAGACGAGTCTGGCAGCTCATCCTCAGAAGAGATGTATGGTTTTGGCTTGAAGAGCTCCAAGCCGAAAAAGCAGACCAAGCCTTCTAGTTCTCGTGGCGCTACTGGCAACAATAGGAAGAGTGGTGTAGCAAAGCGCCCTGTTCCTGCAGATCCAGATGCTGTCCTCATGGCCAAAGGCAATGACACGTTGCAAATCCTTGACCGGATTTCGCCCTTGGCTATTTGGCAGGGGTCACTGAAAGAGAAAGACGTGGAAGCGAAGCTCAGCAAAGCCTTCGGCATTGTTGGGCAAATTGCAGCCAGCCTGGAAGCGAGTGACAAGTGCAAGAAAGTGGGCACTGATTTGGAAAAGATGGCAGAGCGGGTCACCGAGGTCTTGGGTGCCCTCAGCACCCTCAAGACTACGCTCGCTTCAATTTCAACAGATGGGAATGCCACCAACCTCTTGTTGGATGATGCTGACATGAAGAAGGTTGTTTCACTGCCATACGAGTGCTTGACTGGAGTGCTGACTCAAGCTGGGAAGAATTTGTCAGAGGCCATGTCTTGTTGAAAGCAATTCAGGTTTCAGAAACGGTTTGCTGATTTTAACAGATGTTAGATGTTCATTTCATTATTTTGATTTCATTTGAAGTTGCCATCCAGTTTCAACAGAATAGATCTGGGGGTGCTGCAGTTGTGTTTCGGGCAGGCGGCCTTTCGCCCGGGGGCTGATGGATATCTCCTCCCTTTCCTCAGCTTGGGTGCACGCTTGAGTGGCACAGCGGCCCAATCCTTAAGCTTCTATCAGCTCCAGCAGAAGAAGTGCAGCCTTTCAGAAAGCAACTTCCTTCATTTGCAATGCAACTTGTGGAATGCCTTCATGGACCGGTTCCGCTCTGCGAACGATGAGACGGTGGATGCAGGCTTGGAAGTGTTTAGGCCTTTCCTGAAGTTGCTGTGGTTTCCTCACATGACGAGGACAGGACATGGCAAGATAAGTCGGTGTGTTATTGTCATCAAGTGCAGGCATTTTCGAGTAATGCAGCTCCATCACTATGTTTTTTTCATGGTTAATGATTAATGTCATGCCATGCCTTTTGCAGGCTGTAGAACAGGTTGTGTTATCTTGTTTGGCAGTGCGACACACCTCAAAAACGGTGCCATGTGAGCCATGTGCAGGACAGCTTTGGGAGAAGAACTCACGCTATCACTGGGTGCTGACCAACAGGAGAACACATCTGGCTTTTGCACCAAGGTTTTGATGGACATGCAGAAGTTCTTGGTTTGCACTATGATGATGGATTGCCGAGCTGTTGTCCAAGGGGCTGCCCCTGTGCACAACTTGTCCGCAGAGCAAGTTTCTGATATCAAGATCGTCCTTGCAAACACCAGTTCTTCATCACCGCGTTGCACATTGCTCCTCCGCAGCAGCTCACGGCTGAAGACTGCAGTTGAAATAGTTTGTTTTGATGCTGTTTGCCAGGTGTGTGCCCTTAACATGACTGGTTGAGTTTCAGTGTTTAACTTCCCCTGCCAAGGAAGACCCAATGTATGACCGTATGGTTCTGACTGTAGTAGTCTAGTACTGAGTAATTCAGATTCAGGTGATTGAACGGACGCATTGGTCAAAGGGTCCGTAAGCGAACATTCCTGCCAGGACCCTTTGGACTCTTGCCCTCGACGTGTCCAAACACGCTTTGACGGAGGAGAAAGCCAAGTCCGAATGCACAGTGCTTTCTGACAGGTTGCAGGAGTTGATTTCTGCAATTTCAGCAGCAAAAGCAAGGCCTGGTGAGTTGGTGCAGCTCCAGAAACAGATCTCCACCTGCGTCCCAGCTGTTGATGCCATCAAGCTTGCCAAGGGTTCAAGTGACAAGGAAGCAGTTGACAACGCAGAGGCATTACAAAAGACGATGGATCAGTTGCTTGCCATGCTTTTGGAGTTCCATGACAAGGAGTCAGGGATGGAGCAATTCACCAAGGAGATCGGGTCCTTATGGCTCAATACAGATGACTTCAAGCTGGAGCTCACGTCTGCGTCTCTGGAATGTTTCTTCAAAGCAGCCATTGCAGGCCAGGGCGTTTTGCACTGGTACGGGTTTTAGCAAGTTCGGGAATTTGCAGATAATCTGCCTGTGAGCCTAGTCCTAGTCATGTGGCCTTAAAATAGACCAGATAATTAGATAATATGATTTGAAGATTTGATCCACGTCACATTCACATTTACATTGACATTGATATTTTCATATTATATTGACTTTGATTTGCTGTGATTTGATTTGGACTTTTTGAGATTTGTATCTGAATCGCACTGACACTGACACTGCCAATCTAAGCCTAGCCTCACCTCAGTTCTGACCTGTGACAGGTTTAACTTATCTCAATGTCTTACGGGCGACTGAGGGCAGAGATGTGATGATGGACAGAGCCTATGCCAACTTTTCCACTGCTGTTCTCAACTTTGCCATGGAGCAGGAATGCACTTTGGCTTCTGGTTTCCAAGTCTTGCGCTCATTGAAGAATGCCATCCACTCAACACAGACTTCAGAATCCACTCCACCCTGGGTCAAGGATGCCAAATTGGCCTGTGAAAGACTGGAGATGTTGCTGAACAAGCAAGGCCGTGATCAGTTGAAGGCTTTGGCCAATGGAGCGCATGGGGTTGCAGGTGCTTTGGATTGGATTCAATCTGAGAAGATTGTGGTGACACCCGGAATGCAGGAATCTGTGGATGTTCTCAAGCAGGCAAAACTGGTGCGAGACATTGCTACAGACTTCCAAGCGCCAAACAAGGGTGACACTAAAGGCACATGCCAGTGCGTGAAGACCATGCTCACAATTTGTAGCCTGCAGACCGAGGAAATCAAGTTCTTTTTCCCTGAGTCGCCAGACAAGCTATCCAACTTCCAGAGCAAGGTGGAGGCACACATGGAGGAAGTGTTCACTTTGATTGCTGGTAATGTTCGGAGTGGCAGAGGCATGATTGACAAGTACAGGCTGGGAATTTTGAAATTCAAAATTGTTGGTTGGTATGTAAATGTACACCACTCAACTAGATTGACAGATGTTGACAGCTTCGGTCATGGTCTATGGTTCTGGATCTGTTTGCTTTTTTTCAGAACATGTTGTTTGCATGGATTCAGGTTCTAGCGGCCTTGTTGAACTTTCATTGTTAACCCTGCAGTGACATCATCAAGTTCACTGAGTACTGGAAGATCGATGAGATGACACCGTTTTTCAAAGATACTTCAACTTCCAAAGCCATGCAAGACATTGTGGCTTGGCGCAATGCTGTGGTGGACCACATTGATGTGTTGAAGACCATTTTGGCCTTCAAGGCCAAGGAAAATGCAATTCCAGTGCGGGCTCTTGTTCAACGAGCAGGTCCTTTCCGAAAGGACTTGGAGGAAAGGGCGCGTTCAAAAATGATAGTTTAAGTTTTGCATCAAGTTGAACACGTTATATGACATTTGACTCACAGACAGATATGAAATATGATTTGATATAGCGTATAGACTGTATATAAATTTTTTTATAGACTGTAGAATAAGGCTATCAGACTATCAGACTATAATAGATTTGATTTAGACATAGTTACATAGTACAAATATAATCATATCATATCATAGATAATATAAGATATTGATATTGCTATGTCTCGGTCTGGAAGTCCTTCAGAAAGGATGCTGTTTTGCTTTCAACATTTGTATGTTTTGCATGGCTGTGATTTTATTGATGTTAATTGCTCATGTTTCAATGATGCTTACTTTTGGTTCTCTGTAGACTCAGTTTATTCTTTTTGCCTGTGTCTATCCCAGCTTATTGCTCATGATGCCAGGAGATGCGGAAAACTGGGTCCATGGTGGTCGCTTGCATGATGGTAGCGGAGTGCGTGGTCAATCACGAGAGCTATGACAACAAGCTTGAGAGCGCCCGCAAAGTCAACAGCTATATTTGCAAAGAGTGTGGCTTGTCCAAGTCTGATTTGCCCATGGCTTTGCAGACCAAGTTCGATGAATTTTCCAAAACGGATGAGAAAGCGCAACCCAAAGCCGAGAGCAAGAAGCAGCCGAATCTTGTTTAGGCAAAGTATCAGGAACATGCAGTGTATGGTACATTACTACAGTACCATATGTTTAGGGATACCGGGGCACCATATGCCTTTTTGATGTGACAAGATACTGAACTGATTTCAATCATTCTTTCAATTCTTTCTTCTGATTATGCAATGAGTCGTTGTATTTACCTCAATTGTCTCAAACTCGGCAAGTAAGGAAGAAGAAATCTGCACCAAAGACAGCTGCGAAGAGTAGTGCCAAGAGGAAAGAAGACGATGAGACCACCCCTGCCCCTGCCACCCGAAAGTCAAGAAAAACCAGTGGCTGATGGTGAGAGTTCATGTTGAGGGGGCGGCCCGAATCATTTTGATTCGTTTTGGGCCTTTTCAGTGTCAAGGGCACTTTCAACTTTTGTGGGCCCTGCTAAGAGTGTGGATACATTCTTGCCTGCAGGGCTCGGAGCTATAAGGATGGTTTGAGAGAAATGGAAAAGTGGGAGCAGTCAGGGTTGATGTGTTTTTCCACAGAATTCCTCATATTATATGAGATATTTGCAGCCGTTGGAGTTGGAGAATTTTGCAGACATGGTGATACCCGGTAGAAGGCGTTGAATTGGTTTTGTGAGGTCGGTGGTCATATGATAGCCTTGATGATCCTAAAGAAAATAGTCCTACAATAGCCCTGATGATTTATAAATAGTCCTGTATATTTTATAAATAGTCCTGGGTGCTGTTTTGGGCCTGACAATTAAAGAGGCCGATGCACCCCCTAATATATATATATATATATCGTATTTAACTTAACCATTTAACCATACCGAAAAAAAAAATAAAAAGCAACCAAACAATCCCCCAAAGATCCCCCTGTTTTTTGGCCACCCGGCCTTCAACCCGTAAGACTTCCACGGACAAGTTTTTTCAGGAGCTACGACTCCAACACGAGACGAAGCAACGGGCCTTGGAAGAGTTGAAAGGTGCGCGCCGGTCACATGCGCAGGGATTTGGGAAAAAAATCAACCCATCAAGCTTATAAAAAGCAAACAAAGGTGATTCATTACCGGCAGGTGAGAAAAAGGAGGGAAGGGTGATATATTATATATATGTGTGTGCAAATTGTAATAGAAGAATTGGTGTGCAACGAAAGTCCTGGGTTTGGGGATGTTTGTGAAATGGTATGATGTGAGATGATGATGTGCTTTCAGATTTTAGATTGGTTTCCTCTGAATGTTGAAGATCGTACACCACAGACATATTCAATGATAATGTACGGTTGATGGAAGAAATCCCAGTGGATATGGTAAATATCCCATCATTTACAAGGTTTTATACATCCCAGGTGGTGCAGGATTTCTTCCATCAACAGTATCATGTCAAGCATGTGAAGTGTATGACTGTTCCAAATGCTGTTCCACGCTGATAGTCCCTGCTTTGGTGGGTCAAGATGCAGTCATTTCCAGCCGAAATGACGAGGAAGCCTTTTGCGCAAATTTCCAGGATCTGAAATTTCACACAGCCCAAGATTTGATAGCCTGCTTACCCGCCTTGGATTTGTGTTTGGTGTTTTGTTTACTTCCTGTAAAGAGTGCATCATGTGGAAAAGATTCCCGGGGAATGTGTTCCAAGCATCAAAAGGACAACTTTGTTTCACAATTCTGAGACAAGGATAGGCAGGGAAATCAAAAAAGACAGTCAAAATGTTGTTCAACCCTAGGCACAATCTCTCAGTGTTGAACAAGGCTTTGAAGGGTCACGGGATGCATCTTTTGGTAAACCGAACTCCCATTTTTATCCCAGCTTTCTTTGTGACTTTGTTCAGATATATTTTTTTAAGGCAGAAGAATGTTTTCTTAATTTCAATCATTTTCACCACGTTGAAAGCTTGAGGAAGTTGACATCATGTTTTGGGATGTTTTGAATACCCTCCATGAAACAAACATAGCTGAAGATCAATGGGACTGGTTCAGATGTGACATCTCCTGTTCAGGGGTGCCCAAACTCGCTGTTAGTTTCAGGGAGTGTCTCAATCTTCATGGCTGGTTTTCAGCGGAGAATGGCCTGCCTGGATTGAAGATTTAAATAACCCGATCGACTAGACATCCAGGCGGTCATACCTCCTGACAAGCTAGGTGGTGGTTTTAATGATTTTTTAAGGTATGAATAAGGCCTTATTAAACCAATGGTTATTTTTGAGGGAATTTCTTCCGGAGGGCCGGAGGGAAAAACAACTCGGTGATGGTTTCAATGAGTTTTTTTTACGTTCACCCCGAAAATTGTAGATTCATGATCCAATTTTGACGAACATATTTTTCAATTGGGTTGGTTCAACCACCAACTAGCAAGGTGTTTAGGGGTATTGTTTTCGGGATCCAGTCATACCGAACCTCAGTTTCGGTGGCCATGGATGTATAAGGTGAACAACCGGACACTTCGGAAACCCCAAAGCCGTTGTGCCCCCCTTTGCAAGACTTGACCCACCAGTACTACTTGTTGCTTCTTAGAAGTCAAGGAATGTTCGGCCGTCCTTATTGGAGAATTTATCTATATCTAAGGTCTAAGATACTGTAGTGCAGTTGGTTAATACAAAGGGCCAAACACAAGCAATTTGTTCTAACTAAAGATGATTACCCAAATCGTTTTTTTTCCTCCCTGAAACTAACAGCTTGCTCCTGAACATGGATGGTTGGGTCCCGGCCTATTTTCCGGTGGTGAACTGTTAGTTTCAGGGTACTTCAGTCCCTTGGTCCTACTCTTCCACTCCCTCGACTTCCTTCAGTTTTCCTGGTGATTTCGCAGGTACAACCATTGAAACTCTTTGGGAGAGAGACTTGAAACGTTGGGAGTGCCTAGAATCTGAGGGTGTTGGCTGTAAAAAGCTGTTGAATTTGTAGATGAGATACCTGGACCCTCCAAAAGGTTCCAAATTCATGGGAGTTGGGGTGCCACTTTTTTTGCAGCACCTCTAGGGTTTTATTCCACCACCTCTTGATGATAGTGTATTTTTTTAAGGAATGGTTCTGTGAGTTTGTTTCTTTTTAGACGTTTTTTTGGTTGGAATCAAAACAGTGTTGGATCTCAGACTCAAACTTGTTCTGTTCATACTTCATAGGATCCATACATGGTATATTTACCCACATGAATTAACCACATGTAGGTACAGTTTACCATGCATGGATCCTATGGGTATTGAATAAACCATTTATTGAATAAACTGAGTGGAATTTATCAACAAAGGCAGCTAGGGATGGGTTATCTCCTCAATGCTGAGTAACAAAGAAGTGAAAACACTGTGACGAGTTAACCCTGCTGAAATGTAGTTCTTTTTTGGCAGATGAAATTTCTTATTCAGTTCTATGGGTGGTTTATTTCATGAAAACTATTTTAAAATGTTTAAGACTCCTGGAACCTTCCCAAACAAAGATTTCAATCAAGGAAACATACGAGATTTGAAACAGCCACATCACTGTTCAAGTGAAAAATTGGAAAACCCATCGTGAAAACATGTTTTTTTTGTAAGTCCCCGTTTTTTCGGATCGGGTTGGATGTGGGACCCCTTCCAAACGGCCTTAAAGATTGGGGGGTTATCCTAACCACTTACAACGTCCTGAGATGATCCTCCCAGTAGAGGAATAGCTGTCTCCTTGGATCATGCCTCGGTTGGCGAATGGCCAACCCTATTTGTTTGGTCGGAAATGGACATCCCAGATGCTCCATGGGATTGGAATATTTACCTACATTTATCCCCCCAAAACTACCCAGTGTTGTAATAGGCCAGTCCCATTGAGAGCATCTGGGGCCCGGGGACATGTTTTGCAAAGTTCAACTCGCAGGTTTTTGTGTTTCGTTTCTCGGGGTGTTTTTGTTGTATCAAGCTGATAGGATTGTCAACCATCAGCAATTGCTGAAAAGTTATCACATGTGTTGATGTTGGAAAATAGTGTTTTCGATTGATTTGGGGAAGATGAACCCAATTTTGAGTAGCATATTTTCAAGTGGGTGGTTCAAGCACCAACTTGACTTGAACAAAATGACATGTGGTATTCTGTGAAAGGCTCATGAGACGCGGAGCTGTTTTTGCTTTTGGACATCTTGAATTGTGTAGCACCCCCAGTGAGGTCTGGAAGAAGCATTGGATGCCTGTGATGAGAAAGATCGCAAAGAAGCAGAGGCACCAAGTTTTTGCAAAAGACATGTCTGGAGGATGGTGCGGAAATGTCCAGAAGGTGGTTTCTCTCTATAAAAACATCTTAGTGTATCTTGAGATGCTCAGTCTCCGTTTGGCAAGTGAAGGTGAATATATATGGTCAATAGAGATGCCTAGGCTCAAACTTAAATAAACCTGGTGGTGACTGGAATCCTGGGATGATTTGGTGACACCCCACATGTTTTGTTTATATTTCAGGTTTCAGTTTGTAATAGATTTTGACATGATTTTGGCAACTTCTCCAAAAAATCGCAGCTAGATGTTTCGGTCTCATAGGATCTTTGTATGGTATTTACCGACATTTACCACAAAAACATGTATGGTAAAGATTGCATACATCTGGAATCAGATATAGAAGCAAATTACGAGATGTGCCGCATGTGCCAGTTTTTTGAAAAGGTTGTTTGGATGAAAATGCACACGTCTTTTACAGACTTGGAAGTTTTTGTTTCTCCACGCCTTTTTGATATGATCATACAATTATCCAAGTATCCATGGCCAGGCCGCAGCTAAATTGGCTGCCAAGCACAACTCGGAAGATTCCATGTTGGTCAACAAGTGGGGTGACTAAGTGACTAAGGGCAGTGGGTTTCCAAGCCGATGTTTGATTTCGAATGCTGGGAGCTCTTTGAGAATTCTAAAAGATTTTATATTTATACACCCCAGATGCTCCATGGGACTGGAATATTTACCTACATGATTTGGCTAAAATTTATGGTATATGTATAGGTAAATATTCCAGTCCCATGGAGCATTTGGGCACAGTAATACCGAAAGAGAGGGGAATAGAGCTACCCCAAGATTCCTATATAAATGTGCATTTTGAGCTTCTCATATTAAGCTATATAACACTATATGGATCCAACAGAAATTGACACTGGTGTTCTCCTTCTCCTGAAACAGGAACATGTAGATGTTCCAGCATTCCTCAAATGGTCCAACAAAATATCCAATACATATTGTCATGGCAAGTTTTTGGGGACATCTGACAGTTCCAGACCTTGTTGTTGGCAGTTTCATCATTAGAGCAAACCCGCTGCTGCTAGATATTTCTTCAGCCATGCACCGAGGGGGTGTATCAAACGTCCCCGGCTGAATTTTATGGTCGATTTCAGGACTCCCAGGGTTTTGCCCGACAATTTTCGAGCTATGGAACAGGAGTCAGTTCCCGTGAGACGACTCAAAAACCCTCCCTGAAACTAACAGTGTTTAGTTCTAAAAATTTGATGAACATAGGCAAAATACCAAAATATCCCAAGAAGGAAAGTCATCTGAACCCAACTCATTGCTTTTCAGGGGCAAACTCGCCGTTACGTTAGTTCCCGGGTGCGATTTATACACAGTCTTTCTCCATTCGAACGATAAAAAAACCGATTGCCGGAGAGAGAGTGAACCACCGTTGGGCGCCAGCCGCCGCGGCATGACTCAACGCGCAGGCAATGCGTCTTGGTGTTGGCGACCGACTTCACTGCCAAGCGCGTACGCACCAGTGAATGGAAGGCGGACGGAAAAAACGATTCCCGATTGGGAAATCAACATGAAGGTGATGAAACGGTGATGGATTTATTTCCCGGAGGGTTGACCTGTTAACCCAAAAAACGCCTCAGGTGGTTCCAAATCAGCGTGGGAATTCAACAAATCAACAGTTCTTGAAATTTCTTGAAGATTGAAGTGAATGTGACACTTGTTGGTACTAGCCATTGGTAAAGTCCTTCCTTCACAGACTGAACCCTGAAGGGATGAAAAAATGGCTTCCAGAACGCTTCCGTTTTTGGATGATCTTTACCATCCCGTAATCATGGAACTGTACAAGAAAAAACAAAAAAACAGGTGTATCTCCAATAATAGCAGTTACCTTTTGAAAAAATCAGCCATTTTCCACTTCCATGATTATCTCCCAAACCTCCAACCAAGGTGTTTTGGAAGCCTAGGTCCTACGTTTTTTTTTTTTTCCGGAGGAGTTTTTTCGCTTAGAGTTACGGAAATGCATCGTTTATTTTTTCCAGGCACGACGAAAAGGTGGCTTTGGAGGGAAGAAAGCTTTGGTCAAGGTGGGGGTTGGTGTTTTCAATATTTCCCCATAGGATCCATGTATGGTATGTACCTATTTCCCCATAGGATCCATGTATGGTATGTACCTACATTTGCGTCAAAGTTATGCCAAAATATAGGTAAATATACCAGTCCCATGGATCCTATGGTTTTTGCGAGACATGATGGGTGAAATTGGTGGTAGCTTTTTGAGCATCTTGTGCTTCAAAAAAGATACCAACAATTTGAAATGAGATGACCTTGTTGTATTTCCTGCAATGAATCCATTTTGGAAATTTGAGCCTAGTGATGATCTATATTCGTGTCATTTGAAAAAGTGGCAAGTGAGTTGCAGTAAATGTAAGCTCACACGAAATCAGAAAGGTGTTTGTAGTAAGAACATGCATTCTCCTTTAGGCCAGAATTAAGTTGCAAAGTTTCAGTCACGTTGAACATCCCCCTTAAGTGATTGCCATAATATTGCCATAGCCAAGAAACGCACAGATATCAGATATGTGTAAATATATATATATAGATAGATATTCATATACCATGGAACTTTATAGTGCAATGATCTTACATATTTACAGATAAATCATATTGAACTTGGACTTGCAAATAGGCAGTGAAGTTATATATGCATATGCTTCACATACCACTATACCCTCCTGGAAACTAACATATCCTCTTTTGAAGGTACTTTTGAAGATGATTTTCCTTTTCCCCAGGTGGGATATGTTAGTTCCCTGGAGGGTATCTATCTATATATGTATATACATGCACAAAACTCAGGCTGGAATCCCACGAATCCAACCTCCCATTTGGCCAGCCCAGGCGAAGAAAGGCAAGGAAGGAAAAGATGGCGATGAAGATGGCGAAGACAAGGAGTCCGTTTGGATCACTGGAGGAAGCAACCCGGAGTTAGATCATTGGAGAAGCACTGGAAATTTGCCCCACGTTTTACCGTTTTACTGCTAGGGTCATTATCCCAGATATGTATTGTATGGCATATATGTGCCTTTATTTATCCCTTAAATTGCCTAAATATAATATTATATAGATTTGTGAGTTTTCACATGAATTTATGTCATAGGTCACAGCACATGCTACAATGAGCCTTGATGAAACCATCATATATATATATATATATGTATATATTTATTTATATCTATATATCAAAGAAACCTCACGTTGAGTATTTGGGTATGTTTTTAGCTTTCGCAAGTCGCAAGTCCAACCTTCACTTGACACTTCCTGATGGGGTGAACTCGACTTGGCGTTCCACCAGGAGGATGCAGAGGAAGAGAGTCCTGAGGCGAAACGTGGATTTTCAGCATGTGGAAGAATTAGAGAGATTCGGGTTTGTGTATATAAGATATTGATATTGTTATGGGATAGGATCCATGGGTAAATGGTATACTTACCTATCTTACCTTATATATAATTATATATAGATCTTACCACCAAAATCAACGGTTCATGTACCTGGAACCCAAATGACCTTTATTTTTGAAGGTCAACCCTCCAAAACAAGGCCTTTTCCAATCGAAACAAAGGTCATTTGGGTTCCAGGTATATATGGTACCTCCCAAAGTTGATTTAGAATTGGAATGATGTCAGTATTTATGTATAGATGGTGCTCCCCTCCCCAAGACCTACTGTATACTTTCTTAGTATGTACTGCTAGTTGCAGTGGCTTGTTGTATGTTGAAGGTGTTTTAATTAGTACTATATGTATACAATCTAGAGAGAGAGAGAGAGAGACGGTCGTTTTTGACCACCAAACCCCGGTATAAACAGGTAATCTTGCAGGTTCCGTGGCTTTAGGATTTCTGGATTGCCAACTCATCAAACGTTGTTTTCCAGCCCAACCCTCCCTAGACATCGACATCCGGTCACAGTCACACCGACTCGCTGAGGTGAACGGTATATTTTGGACTCCAAAAATATATACCGATCAAACACCGCACCTTCAAGAAATATTCATTTCAAACAAGTTGATGATTTTTTGATACCTTCCCTAAAACTAGACAAAGTCCCTGGAAAATATTCATATTAAGAGAAAAGTTGTCATAGCCTCCCACACTCGCCTTTTTTTTGCATTGCACGAGCTTTTGCATGTTTTTTGCTTTTAAGGGAGTGTACCCTTCCAAAAAGGAAAGTCATAGTCTCCTAACCAGTATTTTTGCAGAGCCAGCTCCGAGTTTGACAGGCATTGGCTGGTGTCTTCTGCTGTTCGGGGACAGAGATGGACTGACCATCAACTGACAGGGGAAAGCGTCGTTGTATTTGTTTTTATTTCTAGGAAATCAACTGCTATTGTTTGTTTGTTTGTTTGTTTGTTGGAAATTGATGGAAAAAACACTCGAAATTGCCACAACACAAGGCGTTTTTGGCATTTTTTGAAGGTTGCCCTCAACTATCATCAACTTATTGTTTAGACATACATATATTTGTATAAAACTGTTTCTTTCATTTCTACATTTATACGTTTTAACTTGCCAAAAAAGAAACACAAAATCATCAAAATCATATAAGTGCAGCGAAAAAATCATCGAAGATCAGGAATCCAAAAAACTGCCAGCCTTGAGGGAGCAGAATCAGAAATATTGATAGTGTTGTTTAATCTTTCTAGGTACAGGAGTACATATATTTCCTATGTGGTGGTTTCAAACATTTTTTATGTTCATCCCTACTTGGGGAAATGATCCAATATTTTTCAAATGGGTTGAAACCACCAACCAGTTTCTAACTTCCATGTATACATAACATCTTCTTGTACTCTATCTATATTAAGCAATTCATTTGTGATATGTGAATCTCAATGTATATATTTATATTTATCTACGTATATCAATATGTATAGATATACGTATGTATTTATATATCATATAATTGTTTTTTTATATCATATATACATCAACATTTGGTAGAATACAATTATACATATGTTGATAAATTTGTCGACATATTGTTTATATTTATATATGTTGCATGTGTTTTTATGTTTACCTTCGGTGCGAAATCATTTTGCATGGTTGAATCCAAAGCATCAATGACAGTGCTAGCCATGTTTATAGGATTTTTATATCAAGAGTTGTTGGATCACTTGCGGTGCTGAGGGTTTTGTTGGCTCTGGCTTGTATCATACATGTTGCAAGATTTACCTTGAGATGTCTCCCCCCTCCCAGCTTGCCAGTGGCAAGTAAGGGTTTTTGAATGGCTGATGTTAAGGATGTAACGAACAGCATTCCTTACAACTCAAACAACAACAGAACTGCAATATGCAGCTGCGTTGTATATATGTGTGTATATATATATATATTCATTATATATTATATATGATATGATATTCATGTATGATTCCATTGTGGGAATTTATTTGTTTGTGACTAAACCCCGGATGTTTCTATAAAAGATCAACATTCAGCTAATGGTTATTTGGTGGTTTGGGATTCTAGGGGTACCCACAAGTAAGTTTCCCTTTCATAAGGGACCCTACGAATCCAAACCACCAGCCCAAATCAACAATTAACAGTTAGCTGATTGTTTGGTGGTTGGAACAAAGAATTAAGAATACTATTCCCCCCATGGTGGTATTTCATGGTGATCTACCGTTAGTTGAAACATGTTTTTGTTTTTGTTTTGGTTTCTGAGGTCATGACTTTGATGCCTTGTTGGTCTTCTCGGAGCAAGGCTTCGTATATATCCTTCAGGTGCCTGGAACCACCGGAAGGGCCCACAATTGGTGAATGATTCTAGTTTAGATAGACGATTCGACCAGTCTCAAAATATAGGGCTTCCCAAATTGCGGGCAAAATACCCCTAGTTGATTTTTGGAAGAAATTTGGCAAAGCACACGAGATGTACAAAGTCCTGTAAATGGGATGGGAATGATTTCAGCCAGCAACTGTCATCAAGAAACACAATTCTGGATCCTGTCATTAATCAACCAGGATTTCATGGTTCATGTCACTGCTGGCTTGTCTTGCCAACCCTTAACTTCCATTATACAGTACTTACAAGTTCCAAGATGACTAGAAATCCCCTCCTGAAACCATTAGCAACCATCCTCTTTTTGTTAGGCTTGTAACGCTTGAATGATCCAACCTTCTCAGATTTGTTTGTTACCTTCGTTACTTCATGCAACAAACGAGTACCTGCAACAGGTCTCCCCGCCACACCGAAAAAACACCTTGAGAACCCCGACCGAGGCTTTGGACGTGCCTTTGGTCAAAAAGTCCTTCTCCAAAGGCACCGCACTGAAGGCTGGGGGAAGAACAACCAAACGAAGGAAGGGAAAGAGGGATGGGGGGAAAACAACCATCTGGGTGACCGTTTTTTAACATTCCCTCAGAATCCTTGGACCCTCCAATGGAAGGGTGAACGAACCTGCATAGCAGGGGTGTTTGTGAAACCTCAAATTAGCCACTGGATTGAGGGGTTAGGATTCTTAGGGTTGTTTATTTTGACCCCTATACTTTGGGAAATGATCCAATTTGACTATATAGTTTTCAAATGGGTTGGTTCAACCACCAACTAGCAATTTGTCTAGGTGATACATCTTCAAAGGTCCATTTTTTTTAGCTAGCCATGTTAGTTTACTGGAGTGTATGCCAGATATTTGATTCTATTTAAAATTACACCATGGCTGAGTTGTTTTTTGGTTGGGTAGCTCCTGAAAGGCGTTTGCTTTTGTTTCAGGGTACCGAAAAAAAAAAACGAAACCGATGACAATGATGGGAGAGTTGGATATCATCATTTTTTTTTCCAGATGCTACATGAGAATATCATTCCCTAGCCCATACCATCCATGTATGGTATATTTTCCTACATGAATGGTTGATTGTTATGGTAAATGTAGGTATATACACCAGCCCCATGGATGGTATGGGTAGGGATCCTGGCTCACCTTTTGAGAATGGTTTCATGGAACTGAAATACTTTGCATTTTGGAGGTGATGAAGGACACCCCGAAACATCATCCTCCGACGTTCGGTGAGCCAGAATCCCAAGGGATATAGCTGTTTACTATTAACAACCATTGGGTAACCTTAAAACTCTCATTAAACACAACACAAAAACACAAAAACACAACACAACACATATTATTCACCATATGAAAAATAGCCTGAAAAATTTCCCCATGGTTCAAAATTCACAACAAAAAATCCAACACAAATGATCCAACCTGCAAAATGGATGGTTTTTGAATACTATATCCTTACCTTTTGGGTCGTTTTTTCGGCCTATTTTCAGGTGCTTTTCCCGCTGTTAGTTGCTGTCGGAGGGGCCCTCCAACGCTGCCAGACCTTCCTTCCTGAACTTGAAGATCAAAGGGTGAGTGCATTGGTCACAGTACCCCAGGGTCGATTGAGGCCCCGGAACAAGCGTGGTTGGGGGGTGAGTCGTGTTTATAGGTGGCGTAGCTGGTGGTGTTTACATATTAATTATATAGTAAGTAGAGGTTGGAATATAGTAAACAACATGGGTAGGTGGAGAAAAAACTGTAAAGATCTTTGGGAAGTACAATTTTGTATGTCATCTAGGTGGTGGTTTCAAATATTTTTTATGTTTCATCCCGAAAATTGGGGAAATGATCCAATTTTTTCTAATATTTTTTCAGATGGGTTGAATCCGCCAACTAGGTATAGGTTGGAATATCATGAATATCTGATTCTATTGAAATCAGTTGGTTAATTGTTGTTTTCTTGTATATAGTGTACTTGTATGCAGGCTAATTTTACACATTGCTTATCAACAGCTTTATCGAATCTATTAAGCAACATAAGCTGATTTTCTACAGATGCTGGAGTTCCAAGAAACCAATGGCTTTTAGTGTCCTCATCAAGAAAGAAGAGTGCGGACTGAATGATGTCAAGTCAGGATACATTTGCTCCTGAACAATTGTTTGTTGATGCTTCATATTGACCATCCCCCCAAAAAAAGACATCCTATGAATGGACCCAAATCACGTCGTGGTAGTCTCTAGCAAGGTGGGGGACTTCCACCCTCAGTGAATGTACAGTTTATTAATTATGGAAATTCCAGGGGAACCTCCCCAAGGCCACCCAGGAAATAATAGGATCTTTAAATAAAGGCCTCATTAAGGGATCATGGTGGTGAGTAATCTCTTAATGACGTCCTACTTCCTAGGGGGGTGGCATTGGTTTGGTTCTCCTTAAATTCCCAGGAAATGGAAATTTGGGCTTGTCCAACCTTTTGCGGGGTAACCTACCAAATGCACTTGTCAGGGATCAGGAGGACTTTGTCGTTTTGGTCTCCAAGAAAGGCTTTGCCAAGAAGGTGGATTTGGAGTGGGATGGAGTTGGCTTGGCGCTTTAGTGTGTGGAAGTGAGTTGGAGAAGGATATCCGATATACATTTTGTTGATCTCATTTACAGAAACGAGGATCGGATGTTCATTTTCATTGGGAAGATATCCTTTTTGAGGCTCAATTCCTGCAAAAAAACAAAAAATCACATCCCTCAACAGCAGTGGCCATTATACTGATTGGTTTATAGGGATATAGGGATCCTTATATTGGCCTTTGATAATCCCCATATTAATCCCCAGATAATTGGGTTTGGTTTCATCCCTTCTATCAAAGATCCAACCCGGGGCCCTTGAACACTACTCATGGAAGTCACCTTGGGTATGGGAATCCATGATCAAATGCACCCCACCAAATGCACAGAGCCTTAAACATATAATATCTATATATTTATATGTGTATTGTCTGTGTGTGTGAGAATATATTTACATAGTGCCTTATATAGAAAAATATATCCATACATATATATATATATAATATACAGAATTATAGATATTTATCCATACAATGTATAGTTCTATAGTGCTTCAACCATCCAATATCCCTTCTTAAGATGTTCTGAATGCCTTATTTCCTTACAAAACGGCCTCTTTCCACACCCCCGACCTTCAGGTGTCCTTGAGTCGTTTCAGTGCCTTGCGTCCCGGGAAGGGCATGCAGGCCATGAAATTGGTCCGGGAAACCGAGGACTCGCTACATACATGGCGAGGATGCTTCGTTGTAAATTTTGTTTTGGGCGATTTCTGGGAAAAGGTTTTTTCCAAAAGAAAAGAGAGATAAGGTATGAAAACAAAACTAGGCAACTGTTTTTTGTTCACATACAAAGTAAGGGATGATGCTATACACCTCCCTATGTCATACAGTAAGATGGACAAAACATTCAAACCTTGAGGAAAAGATTGGACTGACATCCCCGTCCCCAAATGTCAACGTGTGCGTGACATGGTCATGCTGTGGGGTTTGATTTCTTTTGTCCACCCGTCTTAACCCTTGGAATAAGAAAACAGCTTTATCCCTTGGAAGAAGACAACAACTGTGTAAAGTTGCCCAGGGTTTGAATAATTTGTCCATCTACACGGCATTATGAGTCATGTACTAATATATATATATATATATCCTGGTAGGACCATTTTTTGTTAAACGTCCGAATTAGGAATCTATAGTTTTGAACCAGACCAGCCAGGTGACTCAAGCCGTGACTTTTTAATCCCCGATCCTTGGAGGTCACTTAACAACCTTTCCGAAAAGGTCACTTAACCATCAGAGAAAAGGGCAACAGCAGAATTGCCAGGAGTTGGTAGTTTTGAACAATTTGTTGATATGTAATAGACCGCCGATTCGGTTGGAGGATTCCAGGATACCCTAATAGCGCTTTTTTGTCTTCAAAAATGGGTGGTGGTGGTGGTGGTGCGTTTAAATCAAAAACACACCAACTACCTGGAAGGACTCCAAGGAATCCCCATGAGAAAACCAACGAAGTTTTTTGGGGAAATTTGAAGGGTCCAAAAATTATGGGTATATAGTTAGAACCTAAAAACCTGAAGGAGTTGTCAAGTCCCATGGTCTCTCGGAGAGTATTTGGGTGTTTCCAAAAATTAGGGTACCCCCAAATCATCCATTTTAATTGGGGGTTTCCATTATTTTCACCATCCATTTTGGGGTACCCCCTATTTTTGGAAACACCCGAATGGAAGTTGACCACTTCTTGGTATCCCAAACACCGAGGCTGATGGCGATCAACTTGGTTGGGCTCACAAGGTGAGATAGATCCAACAGCGATCCAACCGAAACCTTCAGGATGATCTTGGGCAAATCAGAGCTACAATACCATCCATGTATGGTATAGTTACCGTATATTTTACCTACATTTACCATAAAAATCAACCAAATGTAGGTAAATATACTATACATGGATGGTATAGCCCTAGTCTTTTAAATACCTCCTGAGGTTTGGTGTTTTAGGTTTGGTTTTTGGGTTCCAAATACCTCCTCATAAGGTGTTTGGAAGCCTAGGGTAGTGAATTAAAGTGCTGGTTAGTCACCGAAAATGATGATTTTGGATCAGGGAATCTCCTTAGGATTATTTGCCCTTAAGGTTTAGGAATTTTAGGATCATTTGCCCAGGATGATGGAAGAAACATGAATCACTGGATATGATGGGAGAACATTGGGGGGAGAAGGTGGTTGTTAGGTTTGGAGCTGAGGAAACCTTGTCTTAGAGTGTAAGGAAGCTATGAAGATGTGAAGATGATGTGTTGTTTCTTGTTTCAATGGGCAAGCTCTTGATGCTTCATTTGGAAGTGTTGCTCCCTTTTGTTTCGAGACTCCACTGACTAGAAACTTATCTTCAAGAGATTTTTGTTGATGCTTGTCACTCCAATCTTATGAAGTGTTCATCCTCATAATTTGGGGAAGCGACTCAGCCAAGTAGGCTAAACCCAACTAGACTTTTGGGAGATTACACCCTAGGGATCCAATCACCTTCTGACAATGGTAATGGCCTTGCTGAGGAGGTGATTATACACCCCAATCATCATCTGACAAGGTGATTGGATCCCTAGGGACATAATTAACAGGAAAAAGAAATAGAGTTTCATGGTCCGAAATGGCTGAGTTAGTTGAGGGGGTACCTTTTCCTGAAACATGGCGATCGCTCCTTTTGAATCGGAGGCGCATATGTTCATTCATTGTTTTTTTTCCATTGTCATATAATTACTAGGTGGTGGTTTTAAAGATGTTGTATTTTCACCCCTACCTGGGGAAATGATCCAATTTGACTTGCGCATATTTTTCAAAAGGGTTGGTTCAACCACCAACTATATTACATTCGAATTTTGGGCTTTGTGTACAACAAATATGGTCTAAGTAGATTTTTAACCCATTAACTAACTATTGATCCTAACTTCCAACGGGTCTTCCGATTTATTGTTCAACCCCGAAACGGCTTTACAGTGACCCTTTGTTGAGATGGGTAGGGAAACACGTCCCTCAACACCTTGGAATGCCTCAGGCTGGGGCGAACTGTGCCTTGGTTCTGGCCACAGCGGAGGGCTATGTACTACGAGTATCCTTAGGGCAGGACGGGGGCTGAGAGATGATTTGATGCAGCTGGAAAGGGAGATGGGTGTTTGGTCCCAATAAGGGTAGACAAAGAGTGATGTTTTGTTGAAAAGTTCTGGGTTGATTGAATCTGAATGTATGTTGAACATATTTTTTTGTTGACCTTACCTAAATGTTGTTGTGTATCATATCTATTCATATCTATCAAGATGTCTTCATGATGTATGTAGTATGTAGTACAGATTGATGTATAATCAGGTGATAACTCTTTTTGCATACGGTATATATATATATATATCTATGTACCTGGAACCTCATCAACAAATGGTGGCCCTCAAGCCAACCATTAGACTACCCAAGATTTTAATCTTGAAATTTGTTTAGGGTGTTTCCTTGTCTACCATGGTACAATCACCATGTGAGGCATATGTTTTTACTTGATCCAACCATCGCACAGGCAAACCTAGGTACACCCCTGAAGTTCACAGAGACCCTTACAAATGATTGCTGGAAAGCCTATTTTGGTTTCGGGATGGTAACTTTTCAAGGGTTAAACTTCGGGTGTGTACTCTGTTTGGAATTTGTTCTGTTCTCTTTCCCCTTCCAACCCTGGCCCCTGACATTCCTAAAAACAAATTCAACAACAGCAAAGTTCAGCTGCACATAGACAGGGTTTTAGGGACCCACCCAACCATTTCAGGGTTGTAACCCTATAACCCTTTCTGTGCAGCTAAGAAAGTTCAAAGGCCCATCATGTCCAGGGCTGGTACTTGATGTTTGTTCCCCGCACAGCTCCACAGTTGAACAGACAATGACCCTATTTATTGAAGTTAAACAATCATCTTGGAGCTTTTTCGTGTCCATTGAAACATGATTACTTGGAGAAAGGGGTGTATTTCCGGAGAAAACCAGACATGTTTGTATACCAGATTTGATACATCATCGCCCCAAAAACACAAAATCTATTCCAATGTTGCCTTGTTTGAGTGGTGATAGGACTGGGCCATGAGTACGCCCAAAGGGTCCGGGAACTACAGAAACGATTTTGATTGGGTCAACTGTCACCCCTTCGGTGGGTTAACTGACAAAGTTGAGTGGTTCATGTTGGTGCTTATGCTTATCCCATGACGGATCCATGGGACTGGTTATATTTTGCTACATGAATGGTTGATGTTTTTAGCTAAATGTAGGTCAATATACCATACTTTCCTCTCTGAAAGGGATAGTTTCCTTGGCAATGCTATTTTTTGTTGTTGCTAAATGAAGAGAAATTGAGCATTAAGGTGGGGGTTGTTCGCACCAACCAGTTAACCAGATTCTTGAGTGAAGTACCGATGTATTCGTGAAATAGGATTGAAGTATTCGGGGCCTACGAAAAGTCACATCTAAATAGGCCAGAATGAACAGTCAGGATGCATGGTTCTTGGGATTTTTCTACACGGGAAACGACATCTATCAATCATATACTGTCATATCCTAGCCATTTGATCACGCTTTTTCAGCTGGCTTTTGCCCATATTTCTAAATGTGAACTCCGAGTGAACTCCAATGATCTCACCGTTCACTTCGCCAGAAATGGTGAAGTTCAAACAAGCCTTCCCAAAGTTGTGTATGAAATTTATGTATTACTAAGTGGTAGTTTTAAGATACTTATATTACGTATTTTTCTACCCTCTTTGGGGAAATGATCCAACTTGACGGTTCGCATATTTTCGAGAAATGGGTTGGTTCAACAACCAAGCTTAGCGTATAGATGTCAGTACTTCCTTAGATCTGAAGGTCACCTCACCTTCTTTGAAGACGGACAATTGTGGACACAGCATTTGGCGGGCCTTGCAGTTGCTACGGAAACCATCGGAAAGCATGGTCTAATTTGACTTACTCTCAACTGCTACAGGATAACTCTCAAAAGTTGGATTGATGTTACATAAGAATATGACGTTTGATTTGTTCAATGCATACTCTTCAAGTAACTAGGCTGGTCCCAGCTTGTTTTCTTGAAAGATATATTTCCTGTTTATAATATCAGCTTTGAGCACTGTATCCTCTATCAATAGGAAATGAAGAAACTACCAACCAGAAACACTTCACCAACTTTCACAGCGGTCCTCAGTCAACACACAAAAAAATGGCGCCATGCGGCCTGCCAACACCGCCGGGAAAACCATGGCCATGGATACCACTCACCATGAGTGCTATGACCAGGCGCTGCGGTTTTTCGGTGTTCGGTGGTTTAATTATTTTTCCCAACAAAAATATTGAGGTTACCAAAAGAAACACCGGCAAAAGCAAGTGAAGGTTCTATGGGTAAGTATGTGTATATATGTATATTAATTTATTTATATACTGAATTGACATATTTATATTATATATTTATAGATAACATATTTACATTTTTATATGAATCTACCTTCGAAAAGAAAAAATAGAGTTGTCGTACCATAGAGTTGTCCTATTGTTGTTTGTTGAAATCACGGTGATTTTTGACCCCTTTATTGGGATTCATGATTTGGGATATATTCCTTTGTGAGGACTGCATAAAACATCCATACATTTTGACATGCCCCCGTAACTGTCACCACCAGGCTTACGTATGTTCACTACAGGATCCCTATGAACCTTCACTTGCCACTATTTTCTGGAAAAGGGAGCTTCCCAAATTAATTTTCCCTAAGGATCCAGATATGTCCTGAGAATGGTATTATATTAGACTATCAATCCTACTCTAGCGAGGGGTCTGGATTCTTAGGGTTTGATATTTGCTGCTACAGTGTGTTGTTGATCAGTGTTTGACCTGAACATGCTCCTTTCTAAACTCTAAACAGTCATCTTGGCAAGTTGGAACAGCTATTGTTTCATTATTTCTACATCCCTCCGAAGGGAGCAAAACCTAGAATCTCCAGCTAAGAGGGATTCACCCACAAGATCCCGCAATCCCTTCACGACCATCTTTTCCCTACAGATTTTTTGGTAAAGATATGTTGTGTTTGGATAATTTTTGGAGACACCCCAAAAAACCTCTGAATATTTTTCTTGAAAGACCCTCAATACCCCTCACCAGATCTGAAGGGACTCCATGGATATATGATATATTTGTTTAGGAAAAAAAAACCCTCAAGAGACCTTCCCTATATCTACTTTCTCGTTATAAACGGAGTTCAAAAACCCCGGCCTAAATGGCCGAAAATCCAATTGGAGAGTTTCACTGAGGTGATTTTTTTTTCACACTGCCCTAAGGATCGGGTCCGGACCCTCCCAATGGAAGGGTTTTTTCAACGAACCTGTATGGTGTAGCAGGGGTGTTTAGGTCCTCAAAATGACGCCAGGCCATTGAGGGTTCAATGATCCTTAGGGTGTTGAGTTGGTGGATTCGATCCATCCCATGGGATGAAAATCACCATGAAATTCATCAACAAAAGTGGGAGAGTATTTTTGGAACTCTTTCCGTCCGCATCGTTCACAAGCAAATCCAAGATAAGTGGAGCATATTAACTTATAACCCATGACGGATCCATGGGAATGGTTTATTTACCCTACATGAATGGTTGTTTTTTCTGGTTAATTAGTAGGTAAATCTGCCATTTTTACCATGGATCCTATAAGTATCCAGGACAAGAAATTTGGTCATTTTTCGCTAAAACGACCTCACATGACCCTGGTATAGCTGCGGTTCGGGGAAATGCCCTTATTTCATAAGGTCAAACCCGTTCAACCCGCTTCCTGCAAGCAGACCTTCCTTGCCGTCCTTCCCGCGACTCCGTGGCGGCGCCCTTTCGCTTCGCGCCATCCCGGGCGATGCGGCGAATCGCAGCCGACGGCTGCGTGCGGCGGGAAGGGAGCAAGCCAAAGTGGAAGAGGAGCAAAGGAGACGTGAGGCGGGGAAGTGTGAGATATTCCAGCCGACTATCGTAGTTTACTAGGTCCTAGGTGGTGGTTTCAAATGGTTTTTTATGTTCATCCCGAAAATCGGGGAAATGATCCAATTTGACGGTGCGCATATTTTTCAGATGGGTTGGTTCAACCACCAACCAGTTTACCAGTTGGATGATGATCATGTATGTAATTTTTCATGGGATGAAAACCAGGATGACGAATTCATGGGAACTGAGAAAATCTAGTTATGTTTTTTTGGTTGTTGGGAAAAGGATGGCAACAGCCATGGTTTTAGGGATGGACAATTTCTACAAAGGTGGTCCTAAAAACCAGTGTATAAAATCTAGTTGGTAGTTTCAAATATGACCTTCCAAGTGCAGTTCCTTATAACCAACATGACCCTGTTTTTTTTGGGGGGACTGATTTGGAGCTGCCAGGGAGTTTCATGTATAGTATCCCGGTAAATTTCATGAAGAGCATATTTGTTCAGATGGGTTGAAACCACCAACTGAGAAAATGTTGAGGCAAAACAAATACAAGCCCACAAGATTGATGATATTCTAAATCTAGCTATATATGGATATTATAAATCTACAACCCCCATAAATGGCCGAAAATAAGTAGGTAACTGGGATGTAACCACATACTTATAGGAGTTATAACTTGCGTTTATAACTGATGGAAGGGGCTTACCTTCTAGTTGTTGATGTACCCAGAAAGTTGAAATCGATCAAACTTTGCAACTGGGAGCCCATTAGGATCCCTGTTTTTTTTTGACGATCCCTGCGGTGAAATCCCGGCCACGAATTGTTGGGTCCATATGGGACTTACAGGGTGAGGTGTGTATAATAACTTGCAATATATGGGGGTTTCCTAAAATAGGGCTACTCCCAAATCATCCATTTTAATAGGGGTCTTCCATTATGAATCATCCATTTTGGGGTACCCCTATTTTTGGAAATATCTATAAATATACCAAGCTGATTACACTACTCTGCTTTAAGCTTCCAGACTCTAGAAGCATAAGCAAATCTAAGTCAACAGATGGTAAAATCTACCTTTTTGGAATGGATTTTTCTGATTCTGGTAACAAATGGATGCATATGGTTTTGATTTCAGAAAAGCTTCCCAGATATTGCATGATTCAACATGAAGTTTTTGTTGCCAGATTATTTTTGCATGTTCGTCATCGTTTTCGCCCCTTCAAAAACTCCAGTCTCATGTCACATGTCCAAAAAACAAGTTGTTTTTAACCCTTGGATCATCACTATCATTCCTTAAAAATGAACCCGTAACATGCCAACAAAGAAAAGCATCCATGTATAAAATTCATCATCACCCTATTAGACCCCAACAAAACATCTATACAAAAAAACACATCCTTGGATGTCCATGTAAGTTAGTAGATATAGTTAGTAAGTTGGGTTATAACCTATTTAGGGAACTTACAACCTACTTATAGTGGGGTTATAATCTAGTTTCTAAGTACCATGGACATCCCAGTCCCCATTTAGCATCTTTAAAGATGGCCCGAAAAACCCACGGGAGTTTGCCCTGCTTACCCTACTTCTGCAGGCCACGGGTCCAGAAGTTTCAGCCGAAATCTGGGATGCTTTGGGTGTGGCCTTGTTGGCACAAGGGCGACCCAAACAAGCGGAAGAGGTGGGTTGGAAGGGAAAGTCGACACCTGAAGTTTCTCAAGTGATCCAAATTTCCATCCAAAGCTAGGTGGTGGTTTCAATTACTGCGCGCTTTATTTTCACCCCTACTTCGGTGGGAGTTTGGTACTTATGCACTTATAAGTTACTTACGTTGTACTTATCTTGCACTTAGGTTAGGGTGAACTTATACAACTTATAGGTGACTTATCAAGCTCCTACCGAAGTACTTTGGGAAATGATCCAGTTTGACGGTTCGCATATGTTTCATATGGGTTGGTTGAAGCAACCAGAAAGGTTGATTTTAGTTGGGTTTTTTCGGGGATGAAATACAAATGCAGCTTACCCTCCCTGAAACTAGCATAGCACCTGAAAAGATGGTTTCCCAAAAGGAAATTCATCTTCCAACCATTGATTTTCAGGGGCCGCGTTAGTTTCAGGGAGGGTATATAAGGATTATTTCGTAAGCCATTGTAATGATCCTGATCCCTATTAACCAACCATTATTTCATGGAAAGTCACAAGGGTTACGAAGAACACTGCTCAGATGGAAACACGTGGAACAAATATAATGCCCCCAAACAATTTTTTGCACCTGGACAATTTTATTGGAGTTATTTATAATGGGATCGGGGGAGTTTTTGGGTGAGGCGTCTCAGACAAGGGTCCCAAGTTGACCCATTTATTTGAGGCAGCAATTGGTGGGGCAGTGGGGCATGGAGTCATACCCATAGGATCCATGGGACTGGTATATTTACCTACATTTACCATATTTTACCATTAAAAACAACCAAATGTAGGTAAATATGCCATACATTTGGTTGATTTCTCTCAAGTCCATATTTGTACCTGGAGCCTCCAAAGCATGCCAAATGGATGATAAGGGTTCAAACACCAAACACTAAATACTCATCCTCCAAACATCCGCAAATGTTGAACCAGCTGATTTCAATTGGTTTTCCTATCCCATAGGATCCATGGGACGAACGGTATATTTACCTACATTTTTTATACCAAAATGTAGGTAATTATACCGTTCGTCCCATGGGAATCCTTCATGTTTTCCTATGTTTTCTTTCACCAGTCCCTTAGCGACCCAACCCATGTCACCAATCACCGGGTTTTCCCGCCGGCCTTCTCCAGGCCTTTCGCCGTGCGTTAACGACCACAACGGCAACGGAGGCGAAGGCCGCGAACGACTCTTTCGACGCGGAGTGGGCCGCCAACAACTTGGCGGTGGCACTGAAAGCGCAAGGATCCGAAAGGTTCGGAGTCTTGGGATTTTAAGGAAAGGAGCAAATGAAGAAAAAACATGAAAAAACATGGTTGGTTGGTTTAGGTTGTGTTTTTTATAGGGGGGTTATAGTTATACTATACCCTTTGATGTATGGGGAGTTTGTTAGTTATCCTATTTTTTAGGAATCCCAAAAATTTAGGAGTCTTGGATTTTGAAATTTTTAGTTTACTACATACAAATCACAACTGGGTAGGTATAATCCCTTACTTGGCCAATGGCTAAACTTTAAACTTTTTGGGATTACATATTTAGTAGGGAAAATAAAGTTCTAACTTTTAATTTCAGGTTCCATTAGCTAAGTGAGATCCCCTCTCTACAAATTGAAATGGGAAGAAATCCCAAAAAGAGGAACATGTCCTTACAGCGATCCCTCTGAACGGTTCCATTTTGTTTGGTTTCAGGTGCCGAGGATTCTGCAGGATCTTCACTGCCTAAAGATATCCCATAGGATCCCATAGGATCCATGGGACTGGAATATGTGCCTACATTTGGTTGGCTTTTAATAGTTAAATTAAATGTAGGTAAATATGCCAGTCCCATGGAGCATTTGGGTATGGTAATTTATCCAGATTTTTCAAAGAATGATAGTTTGACGATCTCTTGGATCTATCCCACCCAGGGTGCTGAAATACTTCGGGTGCTGACTGGAATCCTGGGTGAACCCAAGCGATATCAGCAACGAGTCAAAGTTCCAAAACAATCCTTCAATCTTCATTCCCAGTTGACCCTAGTCACTAGGTGGTGTTTTAGTTTTTCTCCCCAATTTTTTGGGGGAAGATGATTAACCCATCGTTGTCCCTTCATCTCTTGATAAGGCCTTATTTCCTGCCGGGGGGGTCGGGGGGCAAGGGAGTGGTAGGCCCCTTAGATTCCCATGACCACCGAGGAGAAGCGGAGCAGCTTTATCGTGAAACCTTGCGACAACGGAGAGATGCTTGGTGCATAAGATACGACGTGGGTGTGCCAAAGGAGCAGCCACCAAAAACCTGATTATTTGCAGTATATAAGGGGTTATACTACCCTGTTATGGGGATAAAATCAGCCATCAATAAGGAACCATATTAACCAACCAGTATTTTGGAATGTAACAAGTGTTTTGATTACTGCTCAAATGGTTGGTGCTTTGTAAGCTTGATGAATTTTATCTTATAGGATCCATGGGCTATGGCATATATTTACCCAATTATATACTGATTTACAATAAACATCAACTAAACGTAGATAGATATACCAATCCGATAGATCCTCTGGGTATGGCCAGAAGATCGGGTAAAAACATCACATTTAAAATGATTTGCGTCATCTTACTAGTTTGCCGAGCAGCATTTTGTGGTACTGAAACCAATAGAAAGATACATTTGACATATCATGACATTTTTCATTTTGGTTGCAGTTGTTCTTGGGCCATCAACAGAAAGTCAAGTTTGGGAATGTGGAGTTTTAATTTTACAATTCATATACGTACATACAGTACTAGCATAATCTGATTTCAAAGACATAGCATCTCACCATACACACACTGAGATTGACATGTTTACCATCTTCTCAACTTCAACCAGCTGCCTTTAACAGACCCACCCTTTGTTGAAATCAGGAGCGGTCCACCGGTTTTTCTGGTCAAAGTCCCAGTCCGGAAACTCTGACATCTCTCAACAACTTGGCCGTTCTTCTCAAAGCAGAAGGTGCCGGTTTGGTATCAACATTGGATCCATATGGGATGAATGGTATATTTGCCTACATGAAAACCATACAAAAACACCAAAAAACCTACATTTACCATGAATAAAGAAGCAGTTGTCGTGTAGGTAAATATACCAGTGCCATGGATCCTATGGATATCATCATTAGATGATATGTTTCACCATTGATTTGAAGTCTTGAAGATTGAAGATATTAAGGTGTGCTGTTGGCTAGAGGTTTCGGTGTGGTGTCTTGAATGTAACTTTCAAGCTATGGGATGTATTGCCGTCTGATTTTTTTTTGTGATTTGTTCTGTCATCTGTCTGTCTTGTTTGTTCCAATCATCGAACATGCAAGTCTATGTTGTAAGTTTCAAAGAAAGGGTTTCTACACTACTGTATAGTATACTACTATTGTGCATAGTGGGTTTCTCCTTCGACTGATTCGATCAGTCGACCGTGAGGTTGCCCTTGAGTAACGTAACATATCTGGTTGGAGCTTTCCTGCTTTTCTGGCTCCACCATGTTCAGACACAACCTGCACCCCCCAAAAAGTAACATAGATAACATAGATACCAAAAACAATCCAAACATGATGCTTTGGAAAATGATGGAAAAATGTATTTCCTTTCTAAACATGTCTATGTTGGGTATCTGATCTATGCCAAATTTGCAGGGGAGGTTAATATGCATAATATATGTATATATATAAATAATATATATGTTTATATACATAGAACCCAAATTGACCCCTTGTTTTGATTGGGAAAAGACCTTTGTTTTTGGGGTGTTGACCTTCAAAAATAGAGGTCATTGGGGCTCTAGGAAACTTCAACTCCACCATGACCTCGTAGGTCAAGTGTCTGAAGCCGAAGCCTTATACCGCGAAGCACTTCAAGGTCGAAGGAAAGTCCTAGGAAACTCGGCGTTGGCGAAGAACGATGAATGTTGGAGTGCCTTTTTTGGGATTCCAAATGGCATACACCCCCAGCAATCTAACGAATTGACACCAAAAATGGCCGTATATGTAAAAAGGGGTCCACCGGCTTGCCAAGGCTACCATCATTTTGGGGCCCTCCAGCCGTTAGTTTTCGGGGATGTATTATTTTTTTAAAATGTATTTTTGGTGTTTTTCTTGTAAAGACCCATTGTTTTATTAAGGATGTTCAAATAAAAATCCTAAGGGACAGTTATAGAATAACAGTCTTGGACTTGCAGTTTGTGTCACCTGCAAACATTTGCCAGAAAAAAA
Source organism: Breviolum minutum Mf 1.05b.01 (assembly GCA_000507305.1). Lineage (NCBI taxonomy): Eukaryota > Dinophyceae > Suessiales > Symbiodiniaceae > Breviolum > Breviolum minutum. The sequence goes on along the minus strand of DF239588.1, from coordinate 84,527 downwards.
ATGTGTTGGCACAATATTGTCCGACTGCAAAGGGGGAAAAAATGAGTGGAAATTAGACATTGATTATGAAACTCCAATAGGACACCACAGAACTGGGAGGATTTTTTTTTCGGCTGGAACAGCTATGTTCATGTCATTTTTGTTAAGGGTACCATCATCATTGCCCCTTAAGAATCCTTATATTTCTGGGGTGGCATTGGGGGGTGGGGCCCTTTGAATTCCCCTGATTTGGTGGTGGCTCAAGTTGGGACCTCAGGAAATTTGCATCCGGATACCCTTACGTGCCCTGGCATGCAAGGTTTGGGATGGGGGATAAAAGGATAGGTCTCGCGTTTAAAACCCCGCTCCAACAAGTGCTCCACATCATCCCATAAAATGTACAAACATGACTTATAATAGGAAAAAACACATATGTACTGGTCAGAACATAATTTACATGATGTGAAGCATATTATTATACTGATGAAATTTGATTGACATGACATAGACATACATAGGCATTTTTGGTTGCACATAATATATATATATACACTCATGATGAGCGTACATCATTATTAGATATATTACAGACACATAATATGTAAGCATTGTTCAAGCATTGTGTATATACACTGGAAGTCAACCACTATCTAAATAATATATACAGTAGTCCCCAATTTTGGATGAGTAAACTTATGGATGAGTAAACTTTCCTACTTAAACAATAGTCCTTGGTGAAACCCTTTTTTAAAGATCTTTGGACTTCCACGGAATATATATACTTCGACATTACTTTGAACATGTTGTTGGTAAATGTAAAACGGTTATCTCGAAGGTATATATTTCATAGATATGTAAAACTTAGTGTTTTCAAACACATGCAATTTTCATGGAAGCACTTTTAAGTTCTATACCCTCCAGGGAACTAACATATCCCCCAACAATGGCATTTTGAAGATGATTTTCCTTTTCCCCAGGTGGGATATGTTAATCCCCTGGAGGGTACTCTTTTGGTTGTATGATTGATTTCTCAGTCTCCTAGTCTTGGAGGTCAAACAAAAATTGACTGATCCTCACGGCTTTGCAAGTTCGCCCACTTCCAGCAAGTTCGCCCCTAGAAAAAAGGGATGGTTGTACAACAAACCCCTTTCGCTTTTTGGGATTTAATGCATAATTTTCAGGGGCTATATGGCTCTTAGTTTTTTAGGGAATGTATAAAATGGTAGGTTTTTGAATTTCATCACCACGATGTTGTTTTGGCTTAGCCAAAGTCCAAAAGTTTGACCCAAACAATCCATGTATGATATATTTCCCTACATTTACCATAAAAATCAACCATTCATGTAGGTAAATATACCACACATGGAGTGGTATGGGTGATGAGTCATCCAACCAGGATGACTCGTAGATGGAGCATCAACAACCTGGATGACCTCAGGAGCATCAACAACCTGGCGACCTTGTTGTCCAGCACTGGAAGAACTACCGAAGCGGAAAACTTATACCAAGAGGTGGGGGAAATACTGTTGATGTTTCCAAAATCTTGCACCACCACGGATGATGATTATCCGATTGTTTATTTGGTTTTAATCATCCCAGGTGGTGCAGGATTTTGTCCATCGTAACAGTATGGTGGAAGAACGAAACATCGGAACCGTGGTACTGTTGATTGGTTTTTTGAGATATCCGGGAAAAACACAAGTCTGGGAGACAAAAAAGCAACTTTAAACAGTGGAATGACATTGTCTACCAACTTTGACTAGTGCAAGAATTCTGAACCATCAACATGAAGAGAGCGAACAACTTCAGCCAGTGAGCCGGTGGGTAAACTTGAAACTGTTTACTGTACGAGGTGGGCCCTCATACTAGTTATAAATGGCCTTATGAATGGGTAACTGGGGCTATAACCCTACTTATAAGGGGCTCAAACTCCATGTATAACTGGTTGGGGCCCACCCTGTCGGTCTTTGAATAACTTTTCGCAACTGCCATCTAATCCACCATCGAGAGCATGTAAGTGTTTGAAACCCTTGTTAGACATGCAAGAAAAATAGTCATCAAAAAGTATTCACTAGAAAACTCATGAAATAATTTCAAGTTCTAACTTTCATTTCAGGATCCAGTTTTTTCATGCGAAACTTGACAAGTTTTGAACAAACTTCCTTGGGACTTTACCGCCGGGTTTTTCAAACCGACTTCAAGAAATTGATTTAGGTTTTGGGGTGATGAATTATGATGTGGGTTAAAACCAACCAGTATCTATGGATACAATACACATATGCCAGGTGATTCAGCCGCCGTGACCCAACTTGATCCCCTAGTCAATTGGAGGTCACGTGATATCAACCTTTGATGAAAGGGTCACGTAAACTCACCATCCTAAAAAGGTCACGGCTTGAATCACCAGGCCTATAGGTGGTGGTTTCAAAGATTGTTTATTTTCACCTTGGGCAAATCATCCAATTTGACGAACATATTCTGTCAAAAGGGTTGGTGAAAAAACCTTGTACACTTTGGTCAACTTATAATTGTAGTAGCAATGAAACATGGATCCCATTCGAACATGTTTTTTTTCAGTGTTAAGTTTACCCAGAAGATGTGTATATAATTTACACAGAGAGTTTCGTATTAGGACCTTTCTTTGGTTATGATATTTTTTCGTGACACCAATTGAAAAAACATCCTTGGGCTTCCCTTGGCAGCTTCGCGAAGGCCTTGGAAGGATGTCAGAAGACCCTGGGAGAAGATGATCTGGACGACGGTTTTGTTCCGGGTTTGTTTGTCCGGATTCGGATCGAATCGGAAGGTTTTGTAAGATCTGGGAGTAACAAATCTTCATGAATGAACATTCATACTGTTGATGGGTCAGAAATCCGGCAGACTCACCAATTGAGGCAGGTTGGTACTTGGCAGACATCCCATTGTTCACAGGGTTTCAAAAACATCCCAGTCAGGTGGTTGTTTGGGATTTCTGGACCATCAACAGTAGGGTACCCTTATCTTCCAGTTCTTAATATATTTATGGAACGACCTTTTTAGATATTAATATTGGACAGTTACCATGTGGATTGGGAATCACTCTGAATAGCAGGATGATGATCCAAGTCAACTATTGACATAGGTAGCAACTCTAGGTGGTGCTTTCAAAGATTTTTTATGTTCACCCCCAAAATTAGGGGAAATGAGCCAATCTGACTTGCGCATAATTTTCAAAGCGGGTTGGTTCAACCACCAACTAGTTTTCTTTTCGTAAGACTCTAAGGGTACTTGGAAGGATCATCCCAGGATGATGTATAAGTGGTTAATAATCATGGTGTTCCACTTCCCGCCCCATAGAATCTATAACAGTCGTGTTGTTGTGCGATGGAAAGTTGCAGGACACGCTCTTCAGCGCAGATAACTTGGGTGCCTTGTTGTTTCGTGAAGGCCAGGTGTGATGGGATGGGATGAGACTTCCAAAAATGATCCAAACATGCTGAAATTCAACATCTATTTCATCCGGAAAATGGTGGGAAAACCCTTGGCATGGTACCTAAAATTAGCTGTTTCACCCTCACTGTTGGAGCCCTGTAAAAGGGGGATATACCCAAGAAATACCCACTATATAAATATAGAAGGTGTATATATGGGGTTGATTATGAAGGCAGCCCCCATCCCAAGGGTTTTCCCACCATTTTCCCTATATGCCCTGGAAGTCCAGAGGATGATCCATGGAGCAAGGATTCCCGATCCTACCAAAGGGACAAAGTTTGGTCGATCTTTGGACTTCCTGGGAGTACATATATCGTATTTCTTCACATATTTTTTTTCCATTTCTCAAACTGATGCAAATGAGTTATTCTCTGACTATCGACCTTTCTGCAGTTCCGAAAACCCCTCCAACCAGGACGACCGGCCGAAGCCGAAGTCTACTTCCGTCGGGCGCAGCAAGGTTTGTCGCGACAACTAGGAGCGGCGATGACAGATGATCGATCCCAGGGGGTCCCAAGATGGGCCCAACTCCCTACTGTTGATGGATGGTTCAGAAATCCTAAAGGCCAACCACCGGCCTTGGATGTTTTTGAAACCTTGGAAAAAATGGGAGAAAGTGACATGAAACTATACCAACCTCATACTGGTGATTTTAGCGAATCAACAGTAGTTATATGTTTGTTCTAGTAATGGAATATATAATCCCTATGAGTGTTGTTATAACCCCCCTTCATTTTGCGTCCAAGGCAATGGTAAAAGTGGAAGTTTTGAAGTGAACAAAGTGATGAATTTATCACGGATCCATGAAACTGGTATATTGACCGATCCATGAATGGTTGATGTTTATGGTAAATGGAGGGGGTAAATTTACCAGATATGGATCCTGTGGGATAGGGATACTGTATCGAATCTGTTGGGGATTAAACCAAACACTAACCACTGTAACTTGGTTAGAAGTCACTACAACTAAATCGCATGGATGTGCTTAAGCAAAACTAGGTGGTGGCAACTCAAATATTTTTGAATGGTTTCATCCCAAACCCTGGGGATTCATGATCCAATTTGACTGACGCGCATCTTTTTGAAATGGGTTGGTGAAAAACCACCAACTAGAAAACATCTTTGGTCCAGCACCAAAGATTTGCTCATCTACCATCAAAGGCCCCCTTCGATGGAACGGTCCATCCCATCATCTTTAAATTCCACACCGTGCAACCGTGCCCAAACCAAAAGGAAACTCATCGGAATCCAACAGCAGATTTTTAGTTGCAAGAATCGATAATCCAAGGAATGCCTCTGCAGAAACATTCATCATGGATAACTAGGTGGTGGCAACTTATATTTTTTGTTTAGTTTCACCCCTATTTGGGGAAGATTCCCATTTTGACTAATATTTTTCAAATGGGTTGAAACCACCAACTAGATAACCAGTATCCATCCATCATCCCTAACATACACTCTGATTCTGAAATAGCTGCGACCTTGGCAGGTTCCAAACACGTTTAAACGTCTTTTTACCCCGGATCCTTGAGGGCATGATTCACAAAACGCATAGTTTTGTTCAAATGGGTGGGATCAAAACCTACCAGCTTCATATATAGTATACACCCCTGTTGGAGCCGTTTTGAAGGTGATTGGGACCCAAGAAATACCCACTATATATATATATAGGAGGTGTATATATGGGGTTGATTATTAAGGGGCTCCCATCCCAAGGGTACCAGCATTTTTCCTATGAAAACAATATAGCCATGACCAAATACATCAATAGATTTCCTGGTAAATAGCATCAACATCATTGATTCTTCACAGCTATGTTAGTCTACCAGCGGGTAAATTAGAGCTGTTTTGGAAAAACCAACAAACGTCATTGACCTCCATTACACGGACCTCCAGCACATCCCACGTTTTTTTTTCCAACTTTCCTCCAGGAGTCTTTGATCCAGAATCCCTGCGTAGCAAGGACTGACGACAAGTTTGTGGTTACCTTCACGTGAAGGGAACGAGATGAAGAAAGTCAGGTAACAAGTGCTAGCAACAAGGTAGGCCCTCAAAGACAACACCTAGAGATAACTGATATCCATTCTAGATATACAACAACAACAACAACAACAACAACAACAACAACAACAACAACAACAACAACAACAACAACAACAACAACAACAACAACAACAAAACAAAGAACAACAACAAGCAAACAAAAAAAACACCTTATCCTCTTTGATCTTCCTCAACTCTTTTTGTATGTCCCTCCCTGTTGGTTGCACACGGTTTTTTTTCAGGACAACCTTGCTGTGACCTTGATGGCCTTGCAACGCTTGGATGAAGCCGAGCCTTTGTTGAAGGAAGCCGTGGAAGGCCGGTGATGAGGAGGTGAAGAGAGGTTTGGGGCAACCCATGGGGTTGGTTGTTTTACCTACGGCTGGATGGGTGTTTCCTTAAATGGTGGGTTTTCCCCCCAAATCATCCATTTTATATAATAGGGTTTTCCTTGGATGAAACCATCCATTTTGGGGGCCCACCCCTATTTTTGGAAACACCTGGATGGACAATTTACCCAGTTATGAATTCAAACTTGAATGTTCAACCTTGCAGCTTGCAGCTTACATATTGGTTATTAACTTCCTATATGAATAGCCAACAAAATCAGTGGATGAACAGAGCAGTAAGAAGTTGGTTTGAACTTTGAAGCGGCTCGGGGGAACCTTCATAACCCATAGGGGGCCACCCAAAACCGATGCCCCATAATCCATATTTAAAAGCTGCAGAACCGATAGGGGACCACCCACATTTAGTGATGGCATTTTCCCCACCAAGTAAAAGTGAACGTACACTCAAGGGTTGAAGTCGCACCCGGTTAAGTAAGATGTTTGAATTAGTTGCGGAAGTGTCACCCCAAAAGTCGCACCAAGACGCGTTTAGCTGCAGGTCCATGTTGAAATTGTGATATGCAACATGTTTGAACAGTAGTTGGCGTGAAATACCTATGGAATAATGAAGAGAAACTTGTAAATATTCAGCACCGATTCAGGTAAAATGCTTGAGTTAGTTGCAAAGCAGTTCAATTCCAAAACTCTGACGAAGTCGCGGTTAGTTGGGCTGGAAGCATCTTTGTAAATCTTTGTAAAGCACTTGCAGTGATACATTCATGTTCTGTTCTTATCGCTGGTGATGTGAAACGTGTTTCTTCAGCGGGATAGGCAGTAAAGTTCGTGAAACTTTGAGGGTCTCCTTCGGACCTCGTTCGGACCTCGTTCACACCTCGTTCCGAACCTCGTTCGGGCCTCGTTCCAAGAACGGTTTTTGAAGGAACTTGGACATCTGAATGCTTGGTGCTGCTACTGGTCTGGTGCTTGGTGCTGCTGCTGGTGCTGCTGCTGCTGGGTGCTGCTCCTGCTGGTGCTACCGCTGGTGTTATACTGGGGTCTTTCGCCCAAGGCGCTTTGTAGCCAGCGTTCCATTTGGCATGACGATCTGGAAAGAAGTGCAAGTTTTGCGCAGCTTTTTTCCATGTTGTAAAAGCAGCGTTCCATGCTGTTCTATGATGCAATCGCACCTGAATTATGATGAAATTTGTACCTCGTTCGAGGTGGGTGTGACTTGTGTTCCATTGTGTTTGTACTTCCCTATTTTTCTGTAGTTGGAACATTTTGCGGTTTTGAACGGCGTTCCATGCTGAAGAACTTTGGGTGTGACTTTTTTTGGCCCTGGGTGGGCGGAGTTCCATGGGGCAAAGGTGCCCGGGAAGATTGTTGGTGTGACTACGACCATTCAGTGTAGCTCATATGTGGTTAAAAGGTGATTTTTTACTTTCAACATCAAACCACCATTTGGGATAATATGTTGGAACTCTTTGCAAGCATCGAAGATTTGCAAATCCAAGTGATATGTGTGATCAATTGGATCAACTCCCATCATTTCCATATATAATAAGGAATGGTCATACACGCAAACCCTTTAAAAGGGTTCCTGTCATTAAAGGTGGGGGATGACATGTTGGGAGGGTAACCCAAAAAACATCCACAACATCCTGAATTCGAAAAAACCAGAGCCTCAAAAATAAAAACGACAAAAAACAACGACCTTCACCGACCAAAAGGTAGCTTAGTGATATACCCCCCCTGAAACTAACATAGCACCTGAAAATGGATGATTGGAAGACTACTTTCCTCTTGGGAAGGTATATTTTCAGTGGCTATGTTAAACTTCCAGGGGGTAATTCCCAGCCCTGATTTCATGGGGAAAATCCAGCGACAACTTGCGTGGTGACCTTGGAGGATGAGTCCTGAGTCACCTAAAATGAGGGCTTCTTAGAAGTTGATTAAGTTACTGGGACTACAAACCCAACTTGGATGTTCTTCAAGTTGGATTTCAAGTAATTTATTAAGTTGAACCATACATGATGGATGATTTGAGTTTAACTCAAAGGGGTTCAACGGAACAACTTAGTGAAAAACTTTGTGATTTGCTTAGGTTGGATTCTGCCAACCCTCCCAAAACACCAGGTTTCTTGACCACGACCGGCACGGCCTTGGTAGGTTTTCGACAAGTCTTGGGTGAAGATCATCCAGATACTCTGGTGGCACAAGCCAACTTGTTCGCCTTGATGGAGGTGGGTTCTCTGGGGGGTTCCGCTGACGACGGAGGAAGGGGGGAAGTGTTTTGTTTTTCACGCATTTTTTTTCTTTCTTTTTTTTGCGATTTTGATTTTACGGATTGCTTGCAAATGGTAAATGACCATGAAAGAAAACACACCATTTGGGAGAATATATTTGGAACTTTTTCCAAAGCATCGAACAATCCAAGAACATGTTCAACATACCCTTGGAGCATACCCCAGGCATCCCTTTTCACCCCCAAGTGATTCAGGAATTCCCAAACAAAAACTGTTGGTGATTCTGGTCTGGGTATGTTCCAGGGGTATGTTACAAAGTTGGAAAATTCATCCAAGTTTGTGGCCAGTTCTGATGATGCAGCTTTGTCCTCTGATGTGTTAAAATGGAATAATACAATACATAGACTATGGAGATGTGTATAATTGATATACCTACATTCCGATGTAATCCATTTACGTATTTAGGCACACTAACGATTCTTCAAAATAAGCCCCCCAAGATCAACTTCAACAGAACTAATCAACCTTGGTAGCCTACTTTTTGACTAAGCGCACTGTGAAAACGTCACTGTAGCCGAAACATTTGGCGTTTGTCATTCCATTCCCATAGGATCCATGGGTCTGGCATGTTTACCTACATGAATTACATGAATGGTTGATGTTTATGGTAAATGGTGGAACATGTACCATACATGGATCCTATGGGATAGGGTGCGTTTATTTTCATGGATATGTTGGGAAAGATTGGTTTGCAGGTCATCAAGAACACAACTAGGTGGTGGTTTCAAATATTTTTTATTTCACCCCAATAGTAGGGGTTTATATACTGTACCAATTATAGTAGGGGTTTATATACCATAAATGATTTGGGTGGTGGTTTCATTTTTTTTAGTTCACCCCTATATGGGGAAGAATCCCATGTTGACTCATATTTTTCAGATGGGTTGAAACCACCAACTAGCTAGGTACTTGGAATACCTGGTTCTAGCAATCACATGTGTTCATGTTGAATCATTTTGAATCAAAACAACCTCCCCTACACAGTTACTGGACATTTTGTGTATATATGTGTTTTTGATGGGAATCTGTTTGTTTGTTTGTTTGTTTGTTTGTTTGGTTGGTTGGTTGTTTGTTTGTTTGTTTGTTTGTTTGTTTGATTGAAACACAACCACAATAACATCATCAATCATCCACAACAACAGCAACAAGAACAACAACGACGCCAACGACGCCAACGACTCATCCAGACCCTCATCCGATGCGTTTTTAGGAGATTGAGGAACGTGATGCTGACACGTTGAGCCGTTTCTCGGTGTGAACAAACGTGTTACTGTACATGGGTCTGGAGGGTTTTTTGGATGGTGACGAGTTTGGAGTTGGGATGTCTGGTTTTGAGAGATATCACTGTTTGATAAAGGGATGATGATGATCATGATGATGATGATGATGATGATGATGATGATGATGTTGATGACGACGATGATGATGATGATGATGATGATGATGATGATGATGATGATGATGATGACGAGGAGGATCGGTTCAATATGATCGGATCAAGAGGTTATTTCCTCCTCCAAATGGGGTTATATAATATGGTGGTGACATCCCCTTCCACACTCCCGCCATCTCCCTCCAATGGTGATTGGGAGATGACTGGTTCCTTTTTGATGGGAAAGAACAACGCTGATAAGTTGCTTGGAGTGTACGCCATTGAAAAGTTATTTGTTCCGAAATGGAACGCGATTGAAAAATGGACAGACTGACTAGTACCTAGATACACAAAATACTTCTTAGCTCAAACATTTGGACCACCAACTATTGGAAACAACTTCTGAGTCAGGTACAGTATCGGAAAAAAGTTTCTGATGACTAAGACTATAGGGCAAATATGAATACGTATAGATATGATTTATGTATGTAATATCCTTGATATATATATATATAGTGTTTTTTCCCTTAAGATATAGAATATGTTTCTACACAGTATATATTTAATATGTATCATATCATTTCATTACATATGATATATGTATATGTATACTGTGAAATAAACCTTTCTTGAATGCATCCATTTGTTTTTGCTACATTTTGGTGCATCCAGAAGCAGACTGTCCCCCCATTCCTTTGAGGTACGGCGTGAGCGATGCCTATCAAGGCTTCAAAGGGAATCGTTTCCGGCAGGAAACGATGGACACAGAGAGTCAGCGGACTGGAAGGTAGATTCATGAGGTTCTCATCCGGAACTTCTTCGAAGTCATGGCGAAAAAGGTCGTCATAAGTCACTGATTCGCACTGATGAAAACCGGTGGATGACAAGGAACACCGCAGAAGAAATGGAGATCCATGGAAGATCGATGAGGGAATGAAGCCGCAAAAGACACCTGATGATTCGCAGTTGTCGGCACGAAACTTGCCGCACGTGTGGTGAAACTGCGGAGAAAAAAACGGTGGGTCAAGTTGAACTGCAGGAAGAGAAAGATAACTTTACAACGTGGACACCTATAAGTATAGGGGTTATAACTTATAACTTATAACTTGTTTCACCCCAAGGACAAGCCATGAATATTTTTGGGGTCCATTTTCTTGGGGCCCCATTTGTAACATGGTTTTCATGCCCACCTTTGAGGAGGTGAAAGTTTGATGGGCGGAAGAATTCCGGAGTCAACAAGGTTGTAAATCTCTGCAAACTAGGATGAGCAATCTTGAAACATCAAAAGATACACCTGGAAGTTCCAGCCGTTGCGACGTTAATTTCCATCAACTTGAGGGGCCCCTTTGTAACCAGGTATTTCCAGTTGCCTTCCAAAAAATGGTACTTCTGTTGATGGCTGAAATCCCAAGGATTTCAACCACCTGGAATGTTTTCAAAACCCATTAGTAAATAATGGGAGGTCCAACTACCAACCTTTCACCTCCCTCCCTCAACTGGTAAGTGAACGGATATGTTTTTCAAAAGGTTTGAAAGTAGTACGACTAGCAATTGAAGTGTGTTTTTGGAGGGGCGGCTTGTGGTTTGCTTCTCCACTTGATATGATTGTTGGGTGACAAAAATGGCACGCTTGTTATCATTCTGATCAAACTTATTCACACCCTCCCTGCAACTAACACTTCGCCACTGCAAATCGATGGCTTGGAAGACAAGTCTTTTCTTTTGGGAATATTGTGGGGTCAAAAAGGCCTGTTTTCAATGGCGGTTGCTGTTAGTTTTTTAGGGGAGTGTCAGAAGTATCAAAACAAATGAAGCAACAAAAAATACCTGGGTAGGGCTCATAGTAGCGAGCAAATGAGCAAGAATATGGCCACGTTACGTTCCATTTGAAGTCACGAGCAAATGAACAATTGGTTGGGCATTGGGGGTTGAGCACTAGCCAGACACAGAAGTCCGCTGATTTTTTGCCTTTGGACATGAGTTTATTGACTGGTCTGAAGATTGTTGGTGAATTTCTGGGACAATGTGTTTTTTTTGACTTGCCTTTCACTTCCACTGAACATTTTCCCAGAAAAAAAATATCATGTTTTTTCATGAAGATGATGCCATGATTAACAAGCATAGATTTACAGTAGCTGCCATAGTTTATCATCATTCATCCACATCCATCATTATCCACATCCTCATGTTCATTCATCATCATCCTCATCCATCATCATCCTCATCATCATGACCACTTCATGAAACAGTCTCAATTTCTACAATGTGAAATGTGCCCAAAGACAATTATACTAGGTGGTGGTTTCCAACATGTTATTTTTATATTCATCCGTACTACTTGGGGAAATGATCCAATTTGACTAGCATTTTTCAAATGGGGTGGTTCAACCACCAACTAGAGTATGTTGAACCCTCAAAACATCTCTAGACCCCTCGTGTTTGGGGAAACTGGGTGGCGGCAAAACCCAGTGTTAAGGCCTGGCAAATGCGTGATGAAGATTCGGAAAGACGCCAAGGCCATTGGTTTTTGATTGGGGGGACATTTTGGTGGGATGAAGTTGATTTTTGAAGTTTACTTTCATCACATGAATATGTCTTTGATCTATGGCTGAAAAGTATGGTGATACAAATTTTGTTTAGTTGTTTTTTTGAAGTTTACTTTTATCAACTTGGATTTGTTTAGTTGGTGATTGCTTACTTTCTACCATGGTAAACATGTAAACCACCATTTGGGACGTTTCCAATCATCCTATGAACATCCAAACCATGATACTATTTCTATGATCTTTGGCTGAAAAGTTAAGGTGTGAGTTGAAACTTCAATGTGAGTTGTTTCACAAAATTGTTTTACCCCAAAACTTGGAAAGATGATCCAATTGTAAGAGATCTTTATTTTCAGCCCGATTTGTGGGGAGATGATCTAATGTGACGAGCATGGTTTAAACCACCAACTAGTACTGTAATAGTATGTCTGCGATCTATAGCTCAAATGGCTTTGTTTTTTTCACCAAAACCAGATCATATTATGTTGGAATTATTTGCAATTGGTCCACTGTTGGGTCCCCTATGGTTTTCAATTATGTTTAGCCACACTCATATGTACTGACAATTGCTACTAATATAATGAAGCAGTTCCTTTTGGGACAGGAAACTAACGCTGGTTCACCTGAAAAATACCACCGAAAGGAAAAGACTGAAGGAAAAACATCGACCCAAACCACCAATTTTCAGGTTCTATGTGAGTGAAAAGACCCCCGATTGGAAAACGAGAAACGTAGACAACATAGACCCAAACCACCAGTTTTCGGGTTCCAGCCATTAGTTTTCTAGGGTGTAATGGTATTTTGCCTCTTTAGAATATCTACAACAGTCCTAGATTCCGTCAACATTATTGAGGTGATCCGAAAGACTATTTGATGATTGAAGCCAACGGAAACTGTGGGAGTTTTACTATAGGAACTTATATATTCTGCAGCTATGCATATACATATAGGATCTACCCCCCTACCAACGATGCACTCGTCACCACCAGGTTTATGTCATTTGTATTAGCATTTTTTAACATAAACACATAAACACTGTGGTTTTACTATTGGAATACCCTCCTGGGAACTTACATATCCGCTTTTAACGGCCCTTTTTAAGATGATTTTCCTTGTTCCCCAGGTGGGATATTGTTAGTTCCCTGGAGGGTATCAAAGTAATTTTCGGTTACGGTTTTTTTTGATCAACTTCGTTGGCCGCTACCAACAAAACCGCCAGGATAACATCGCTTCCTGTAGCATTTCAGAGCTCACTCCTGCGGTTGGGGAAGCCCAAGGGTGGAAGCTTCCCACCCATTGATGTGAAGTGTGAAAAACCCTAAGATATATCCAGGTATACTTAGGGGGTTTTGTTACACATTTAATATGTCGCAGAAATTACATACATGTTTTTTTTCTTTAATGGAGCATGTTGGAAGCCTCTCCAAAGAAATGATTGATGAGATGTTTTTTTTGCTTGGTGAAATGAGATTTATTTGTGTCCATTTCGTTAATTCCCTCCCTAAAACTGCAGAAGCCCCCTGAAAAATAGGCCGAAGCCCAAACCGAAGATTTCAGCGTCTCCCAAACGGTCAAACTTTTTCGTGGGGGCTTTTGCTGTTGCTTTCCTTGGATTTGTGGTGATTTTTTATTTAGTTGATGTACCCTGGATTCATCACCATCACCATCAAACCACCCACCATTTTGGGAGGATTCATATGTTTTTTGTTAATTTTTTCCATCCGCATCGTTCAGATTACGCAAATATCCAAGTTGCAGGGAGAAAATCATTTCGAATCATGACCATGATATGGGAGTTTCCCGAAAATAGTGGGTTTTCCCCCCAAATCATCCATTTTAATGGGGTTTTCCATGGATGAAACCATCCATTTTGGGGGCCCATCCCTATTTTTGGAAACACCCATATCCACCCGATCAGCTGTTCCAACAATGGAGTGGCACACCTCCAAGGAGTTGGAAAAGATTCAAGAGAAAGCTGCAGCCAAGGTGCCTGTGGTTTTGAGGGCTTAAAAGCTGCCATTTTTATCAATTTTTTGGTTGGAAATCTGGGGTGAAAAATCTTGGATGTCCAAGAGCCTTGCGCTTGGCAGATTTTCAGGGACTCACCCGAAAACTAACGGCTGGAACCTGCAAATGATGGTTCCCAAAAGGAATCTCCTTCAATTGTTTTATTTTCAGGTTCCATGTTAGTTTTCGGGGGAGTATATACCTTTTTTTGAGGATATGTGATATAATTTATATCACATATCCGCCACAAAAATCTTCAAAAGAGTTTGCCGTAATGGAAGCAATGGCACGCATTGGCACGCGAGGGGTGTCTCAAGTCTATTCTCCATCCCATTTAGCAATACTATATGTTTGACATACATTTTCCGGCCCCAACATCGAGGTTCGGAAATCCTGTCACCAAGAATGTCAGGTAGCTAAAATGGAGGAATCCTGAACCCTACGTTACACGGCTATTTTGGGAGTGGGTTTTCCCTCACATAAGCTGTATGCATACAGCTTATGTAGCTGAGGATTCCTCCATGTTAGGTACATGAAATGTTTGGTGATCCTGATATTTCTATTTGGTGGTTTCAAATATGTTTGTATGTTCACCCCGAACCCTGGGGAGATGATCATTTGACCCAGCATATTTTTCAGATTCAGATGGGTTGGTGAAAAACCACCAACCAGGAAATGTTTGGTGATCTTGATGCCAGATGCCAATGTATTATTACCTACAATTTCATTTGCCATACAAATCAACCGAATTCATGTAGGTAAATAGGCCAGTCCCATGGAGCATATGGGATTCCTATAAGTCTTGGAGCGCTGTCAATGAAACCCACGTTTCTTTTTGTTGTCCGGCAAGGCTGCTTCCTCAAGTGCCGCCATGGAGGTCGAGGGAGAAGATGCGGAGGTGAGTCAGCCAGCAAAAAGGGTTAGGCAGATTTTTTGTTTTTTTTGGGTGGATTCTTAACAAACCTTAGGTAACCCCATACCCATGACGGATCCATGGGAATGGTAGATTTACATATTATGTTTATTTAGATACCTATAATCCGACATGAATGCTTAAGTCTTATGGTAAACTCGGCATAAACTCGGTGAATAAATTATACCTAGTTACGTTGGTTGTTTCGAATATTTTTGGAATTTTCACCCCGAACCCTGGGGAAATGAACCACATTTGACGAGCATTTTTTTCGGATGGGTCGGTGAAAAACCACCAAGTAGTATACCACGGATCCTATGAATAAGATATACCATGCAAATATACGCATGAAACGGTCTTGATTCCTAATAGCAAGGGTTCCAATTTATCGTTTCACCCATTGTTATCCTCATTCCTGCATTATTACTTTCCTATCCCATGACGGATCCATGGGACTGTTATCTTCACCTTTCCATGAATGGTTGATTTGTATGGTTGAATCATGTAGGTAAATATACCGGACTCGTCCCATGGATCCTACTGTTGATGGAAGAAATCCCGCACCACCTGGAATGTATAAAACCTTGTAAATAACGGGATATACCTAGCAACTTGTGCAGGATTTCTTCCATCAACAGTATGGGTATGAATGAAACATTACATACCCTTAGGCACTTGGTTTGTTGGTTGCTCCTGGGCTTCCCGAAACGCTTCTAGGCCTCGAATCCGAAAGCTGAGAACGAGGAATCCGACAAAGAGGCGCTCCTGGAAACGTGGCTTCATGAAGAAATTTGCGAAAACCCCCCAAAAAAGTCAAAACAACGGTGGCAATTAGTGAAAGATAGTCATCAGTTGTTGTTTTCTTGGTTTGTTGTTGTTGTTGTTGTTGTTGATGTGGAGGTGTTTGTTTTGAATAGCCGTTTGATGTATTTTCAGAACATTTGGGGGAAATTCAGCTGATCACTACATCAATGACTGGAATGTCAACTGCCAAGTGCTGCCAAGTGTGGAATAATTTCGGTCATCCAAACCTGAATCTTCCAGTTCCCTATATATTTAGAAGCATCGTGTTTGATTAGGTCTGTCTTTGGTAGTTCAGGAGTCATAACCCATCAGATGTATAGGCTGTAAATCCCAGAGGATCTGTGTATGGTCTATTTACCCGCATTTACATGCATTTATGATAAAATCAACCGAATGTAGATAGATAGTGCATACGACACATGGACCCTTTGATTTATCCCAGATGCTCAATGTATGGCCTATTTATCTACATTGGGGTAGTTTTAGGGGTAAATGTAGGTAAACATACCATACATTGACAGGTTCCACCATAAGAACCTTGTTACATGGGAAAATCAACCCTAAAGATTGACAGGTATAGTCCCTTGGTGATGTAGGGTTGCTAACTATTTTTTAGGGTTGTTTCAGGTGATTATGGCAAACCCTGATTGAGCATCTGGGTATGGAAGTTCCTTTCAACTGTGGTTGATGCTGTTCCTGCTGCAGGTGGTCGCCGAGGAGAGTGAAGAGGAAAAAGTCGATGACAAGGTGTCACGGAGTTTCATGGAGTTGAGGTTGTGTGTCTTGGGGCATGTGGTGATGTGGTGGTTACGGGAGGGCGAAAAGTTGAAATGTGAGTCGTGCATCTGTGAAAAAATATGTTAATGTTTAACGTCCATGAATTCAAATTGATTAAATGACCATGAAATCATCACCCATGATTTGAGGGAGCAAAGGTGATATGTTTTTGGCACTTGATGATGGGTAGATTGCACTTGTTTTTGGCCAAATTAATGGGTCATCAGGGTGGTAATCAGGGTGGGAATCAGTTGAATTGATGTGATGAACTGCTCCTTCTGCCCTTTTTGAATTCACGGGTAAGAGTTGATGATTAAAAATACCCTGGTCTTTGATGATTTTTCCGAAACAGATGGGGTGGGTTTGAGGTCCGTAAAAGTTGGGAAAAGCCATACTGCACTTAGGCTAAAGAGGCAAGACACATCAAGACGCCCTGCGTTTACAGAAATGTGTTTTCTGACGTTTCTCAAAAAAACAACGATTCACAAGCGCTTTGACTCCTTATATTTTCCGTTTTTATAGCTTTGGAATTTGGGGGGATCAAGGGACAATTGGGTGTACCCCTAACGTACATGTACCCATGGTATTTATTGTGTTCCCTGGGGATTCTTGGGGATTAGAAATTATAAACCATAAATCCCCACTATATAGGGCTTATATAGGGAGTTCCCATAGGGGGCCCACGTTGGGATCGGGGTACATCCAACTATCTGAGGGGTAAGAAGCCATTCTGACCAATGATTGAAGATTTTCAGGTTGGTTTGCTTTAGAGTTCATTGGTTGCTGGTGAGCTTGACCCAATCGACCACAATAGGATGCACCCATGGTCATTGGCAACCTTTGCAGAGGTGATACACCATGTTTTTTTAGATATCAGGTGTTTATCATGCTGAGCGGGATTAATATACTGGATGCAGGATAAACAAACCTTATTCAATCGACAATGCCCTGCATTATTTAATGTGTTGTTGTTTTTCAGTGAATGTTAGTTCCTTTCATTTTTTTTTACAACGCATCCTTTGAGTGGTTTCATCTCACATCAATTGACCCACGGTGGCTAGGAAGAAGAAGTGGAGAAGGTGGAGGTGGAGTTGACTGGCAGACATGGGCAGTGCTAAGTCATCATTGGAAGACATGTCGAACATCGTCTAGGTGGTGGTTTCAAATATTTTTTTGATTTTCACCCCTATTTGGGAAAATGATCCATTTTGATTAATATTTTTCAAATGGGTTGAAACCACCAACTAGTCGTTGGATCTTTGGAACATTTGGGTGTTCCCTACATAAGTTACTCATTCGGAATCCAACGTAGTTAAGTCTTAGATTTGCTTGTTCTGCTTGGTGCTTGGTTTAAAAGTATCAAAACATATGAACTTACTCCCAAAATGGTGGGTTTGATTTTTTGATGGTGATGAATGAGTGCCATGGGATTTTTCGAATCAGTCAAAAGTTCACCAACAAAAAACAAATCCAAGTCAAGAGGGGATGTTCTGAAAGAGAACATTGGGATTGTATTGGGGCCTGCCTCAACCCTATAAACAGTGGGTAAATAATTTTGTCCATTTGTATGAATGGAACCCAAAATTTTTGGTCAGCAACCTTCATGAGCCACTGTTTTGTAAGCGTTTTTTTATAGGACCAAAGTTTGTAAAAACAGTGGCAATGTATTACTTACCATCTGGAAATACCCTTCGAAAGCCCCGTGTTTGTTTCTTTCTCAAAGAGGACCATGTTTTTTTTTGCAACAAATCCAAACTGCTTCTTCGAAGAGTTCCCGTCCGGGGGGATGTGCCATGAAATTCAACCAAATGTATGAACATATCCCATGCATGGATCCTATGGATATGTATGTATGATAGCATATATATCTTAACTTATATATGTATATATATATATATATATCTGGTCAAATTATAGCGACCTCAGACGAGGTCACCCCAAAAGGTGGTTTAGTAAGGAACATTTCTTATTTCAGGAAAATGTAGGTTGGTGAATTATTATAAATGCCCAGATATATTATTTATATACATATACACATATTCATCCGTTAACAGTGGCAAATTAAATTTTATAGGGATCCCCGAGCCTAAACATGAAATGTCATCCTGGTGGTGACCATTATCGTCGTGGTAGATCAAAAACTATACCTCCAGATCTCCAGATCTTGCAGGAACTCTCTATGCCTATTGCTGAAACAGCATCCCTTGTCACCTTCGGCAACTAGCATACCCTGGAAGTCCAAGACCAAACAATGGATGTTTTTTGTTGATGATCCATCTCAAAACTTCCTTGCCACCGTATAGCAACGTATAGCCGACTTGGACTTCCTATAGATGGTGAAGTTGAGTCATTTTTCAGATCCTGGACCAGTAACATCTTCGATGATCCATCGATCATACTTATCGATTCTCAGACTTTAGCTGGTGAGGCCGTCAATCCAGAGACAGAGGCGCAACTTTTTTCATTTTCCAGTTGGAGTTGGAGGGGAAGCATGGAAGTGATGGAGGAAATGAGGATTGGAATGATTGGATGGTATATATATTTATATACATACAGCGGAAATGATCGGTTTTGACTAATATTTTTGTTCAATTGCGTTGGTTCAACCACCAACTAGAAGATATTTGTAGAAACCAAAGGTCAAACATCAAACGCAAGATGGAACTCCCAGGTTTTCATATTTGTTTCATGTTTTTGTCCATTGTTTCTACCAAAACTTGGAAAAATACGGAAGAATAATCTCTCCATTCTTGACTAATATATGTGTTTTTGAATTTGGGTGGGAAGAACACCTAGGGACCTAGGGATCCTATTCCCTGATAATTTTATAATTTTGGAGTATTCTCATCCTTGGCGACCTTGACAAAAATGTCTAAACATGCTATCTTGCAACAAACAGCCTGTTGCGGCTTGAGGAAGATATGTCGATGTAAGTGAGCAATAAAAAACTGGTCGTCTATAAAGATGCCTTTTAAACAAGCAGTATAACGGAAAGTAAGAGGGTTTTTTTTCGTAGCTCGAGTGCCTTTAAATGTTGGGCCTTCAACAGTTGTGTTTTTCTAATCAGAACTGCTGGGTCCTTGGTTCCACCATGTTGGTTACAAGATGTTCCAGGCATATCAAACATCTTTACTAAAAATGTATTTTGAACAATTTGAATAGGTCGTTGCAGTGCCAAGTGCACACATATCACTTGAAATGGTTTCTTTATTTTCATGGGATGAAACTTACACCAAATATTCATGATGAGTCTTACCAGTTAATCACAATATCACTAGGGTACTACTTACTGACATACCATTTGACTGAAATGTAGTGTGTTGCTCAAAATATAAAGTAGTCTTATTGATAGACTCTAGACTGACGCACATGGGCCGCGGGTCACAGTTTACTTGACCACTTTTTTCAATTGGCGTAGTTCTATAGATTTCGATTCATCATTGGATGTATTTTTTCACGATGATTTTGTTACGTCCTAATATGGGACTGATCTCCCATTGAATCACCCATTTCAATGATTTGTGATTTCAGTCTAAGTCTACAGCCCTGAAATTTAACACGGATACTCCAAGCCGAAATACTGATTCCAAACCTTCATCTTTAGTACACCCTGGAAATCTAACGGCTGGATACCAAAAAATTATGGTTTGGAAGATGTATCTCCTTTCAAAAATGATGAAACGTGGCTATTTTTAGTATCTTTGTTAGATTTTGGGGAGTGTATCTTTGTTAGACTACATGGTGGTGGTTTCAAATATTTGTTTCATGTTCACCCCGAAAATTGGGGAAGATGAATCATTTTGACTCATATTTTTCAAAGGGGTTGGTTCAACCCCCAACTAGGTATCTATCTTAAATTTCTGGAAGGTACGTCATGGCTATAGTGGACATTTATCGTTACCCAGCAATTTTGAGATTGGCAATGAGCCAAGAGGAGCCATTTTCCTTCATGGCTTTTCGTCGAATAGTAAGCACACGGATTTTTTGGGGGGATTAAATGATCAAACAATACAATACAACTCCATGGTAAATTTGATGGGTTTTCCCTTAATAGTGCTTAATAGTACATTGGTAATGTAATGACCCCAGAAGCACTGCACTAATAGGTAGACAAAATCACAAACACATCAAACATGGAAATGTTTAGGCCGAAGCTGTTGAACAAATGGTAGGATGTTAGTGTTGCTAGTAGTGGATAGTAGCGGTATCTACATGATGACTTGCCTTTTCCGTTGTCAATTGCCTGGCGATGAGCTATGTTTTCCCTATGGTGGTTGTCAGAAACCACGACACTTGAAACCGAGCCTATCTCATTTTCCATCTAGCCAAGACATTTTTCAGAGGGATTCTTGCGACAGATTCCTGCCGTTTCTTTTCTTTGGGGCTCGAACAACATAGTCAAGAACATGCAACCAAAACACATGCTGTCTGTAGACATGAGACATTTCAGCACAGAGGACATCGAATGACTCCATTGTCAGAAGGTAAACGCGTCACCAAAGAAGTCAGGAACTGTCCTTCACACTTGAAGGGGTTTGAAGCTTCTGAACTTTAGAAGTTTTCTTTTTAAATGTAAAAAGATGGGTGTTTCTTACCCATATAGGATCCATGGGAGTGGTATCTAACTGCAAAAGATAATGCCATTTAGCTGATGTTTGTCCTCCTGTAATCTGGATGAAGCTTCTATTCCAGCCAGAGCCAAATTTCAGTCTTCACTGTCTATGATGCTCATGGGATAACTTGTCTTCTGCTATAGGAGATTGGTATCAATATCGACTATGACTGTTATACGTTGTTTTTTTCGTCTTCAAAAATGGAATATGTAGTTTCTGTTGAACCACACCTTCTCTAGAGCAACGCTGGTGTATTACTTCTAGAAGCTTGGCGTGTCCATGCACGGAAGCCAAATCTGAATGGGAGAGGTAACGATGAAATGGGGAGGGGAAACCATTTATTTAAACATTTAAAAAATGTCTCAATTTCATGGGAACCAATTTTTGCTGGCTGAGTTAAAAGTATATTAATATATTTACCTACCAATTAATTAACAAAAAAAACTCATGGATTGATTGGTTAATATACAAAATGGGCATCCATATATGGGTGTTTCCAAAAATAGTGGTACCCCAAAATGGATGGTTTACAATGGAAATCCCTATTAAATTGGATGATTTAGGGGTACCCCTATTTTTGGAAACACCCATATGGGAATCCCTCATGGTCCCGTCATGGGATTCCCATGGGTCGATAGCGCAACGCCTGAGGATTCTCATTGCTCGTTGACATCCATGGGATGGAGAAATACTCCTTCGTGCAACGCCTGGGACAAGGCCGGGCTGTTTCCACGGGCCGTTTCGGGCTTAAACAAAAAAAAGCTGGAATTTTGGTGGCTGACTTTTAACAAAGGATGGAGGTAGGGAAAGTATATGTTGTATATATGTACATATATGTTGTTTCTTTTTGTATGAGAAGTAAGTGAATATTGACGGTGTTGTGTTGAAATAGGAGGTATAATAACATGATAAAGAATGATATTGTGGTTTTGTTAGTATATTCATGTTTTGACTTTGTTGTTGGTGATAGAATGTTTTATTTTGATGTTGCTGTGTGGAATCCGCGTTGCATGTTTTGTGTGATCAGCCAGCAGAAGATGGGTAAACATGTGGGAACTGGAGATGATGCTTGAAAATGGGGTCGTTATATGCTCTAACAGTAACATCGTAAATTGGCCATTGCACCCTGGAAGATTAACATGGAACCTGAAAATCATGGTTTGGTTCAGATGATTTTCCTTTTTTCAGGGGGCCCGTATTCTCATGTGAACCATGTTAATCTTCCAGGATGTAATTCACCATCTAAAGGAACATGCCTTACTCGTTCCATTGACTGTAACCCTGACGAACCCTGATGTATACATACTGTAATGCAATGATGGTTTAACAAAAAACAGAACAATAAGACCAAATAAACATATCTATATAACAACATCAATGATAATTGCATAATTTCGAGTGTTGCAATCTTGTTAACAAAAGTCAACAATTATCATGACCAACAAGTTACAGCAACAACACGAATAAACAAACAGAAACAACAGTCACACATTCAAAAACCCCAAAACATGTATATCTGGTACAGTATATATATTTACCTTACATATCCTTACATGAATGGTTGATTTTTATAAGGTAAATCATAGGTACCATATACCATTTTTTCCCATCAGAAATCCCATCCCGTCATTACCGGCAGGTTCCTTCGCCGTGGTCTGGAAAGCGCGCCGGAAATCCGTACCTCTGACGGGAATGGGACGGCATGGATGGATGGGGATGCGTGGGTTTACCTTATGGGAAACCCAATGGAAACCCTAGGAAAGGTAGGAAGCGAAGAAGCAGGTGATCTTGTCGAAGCACAGGAGCTAGCAGATGCCGAAGCAGCCATCGAGCTCAACCGCTACAAGGAGTTGGGCTACACAAACGACTCACACCAAGAGAGAGGTCTTGGAGAAGTACGCCAAAGGAACCGTCAGCAGATTGGCGCTCATCATCAAAACCAGTGAGGACGGGTCAACGAAGAGGAGGGTCAAAATAAACCTCAGGAGATCTGGACGTAACCAGAAATCGGTTCTTCCGGAGAAGTTGGTGTTGCCGCGGGCAAAAGATGCGGTAAACATGATAAGGGACATGTACGACCTGATCGAGGACAAGAGCCAAGTACAGTTGGAGCTCACGGTCATCGATGTGAGCGACGCCTTCATGGCGCTACCAGTCCATCCTGATGCACACCAACACACGTTGGCCCCAGATGAGCAATGAAAAACCTTTGGGTTGTTGTTGGGGGGTTATAGTTATACACCGTTATATGGGGATTATTTCAGAAACCCATGATATAAAGAATCCCTATTAAACAACCATTGGACAGCAGGGATAAGATGAGAATGAGATGTGTGCGATCGGGTCGATCAACTCAGATGATTTCCATAAAATTGGGGATAAACTCATCAACCCAATAGTAGGGGTTGATATACCAATGATAGTAATTAGGGGTTTATATACCATAAAGGAGGTAGGTATGTGGTGGTTTCAAAAAATTGTTGTTTTCACCCCTAGTTGGGGAATTATTCCCGTTTTGACTAATATTTTGAAAAGGGGTTGAAACCACCAACTAGTGATGTACACTCCCTAAAACTAACAGTTCGCCCCTGAAAATAGGGTATCCCAAAAGGAAAGGATCGTCTTCCAACCATTAAATTTCACAATCTATGTTAGTTTCAGGGAGGGTAAATATACATACATGGATGAAATGGGAAACACACACAACAGATTCTTCAGCTTATATAGTTCGTGTGCATTGTGAATTTTCCTAAGGATTCCATTTTTTCTGTTCGATTTTGGCGTTGCCGAATCCTACCACCCTGAATTGATACCATCGAAAGAAATAGTTCCCCGCATCTAACTGCCGTTACCATGGGAATGATCATCCTAAGTTTTTCTCATGGTTTCAAGCTCAAGCCTAAACCTTTTTGCAGCTGTCCATTTGCTTTGGCAACTTGACAATACATGCACATAATATTTATAATTTATATATATATATATACATAACTAACATGTATGTAACTAACATATATATATATGTAATATGTATATACCTGAAAGCTATTCTATTTAGCTATTTGTCCTTTGTTTTTGGGTTTTTCCTGCACCCTCCAAGACCGAAGGCCCAATTTCTGATCAAAACGGGAAGCCGGACCATCAAAGGAGCTGTTGTTTAGGTTGTATAGGGGATTATACTTTATATGGGGATTTTTATAAGGCAATATAAGGATCCCTATAAACCA
The DNA here is from genome assembly GCA_000507305.1 of Breviolum minutum Mf 1.05b.01. NCBI lineage: Eukaryota > Dinophyceae > Suessiales > Symbiodiniaceae > Breviolum > Breviolum minutum. The sequence goes on along the minus strand of DF239588.1, from coordinate 60,146 downwards.
ACCAGTATAATGGAAAGTAGGAGGGGTTTTTTCGTAGCTCAAAGGGTTCCATATTGTTGAAGCCCTCTTCAGGGCAATCTTTTTTTGAAACCAAAATCCATCGGAACAGAAACATCCAAAGCACCAGTCCGACCAAAACCTCGGCGGCAATTTGGGACCCACTCTCTTTCGGGAATTTCCAGGGACAGCCGCCCGAAAGCTATAGTGGCTTAAACTGTTGACATATTTGTTTCCCTTCCAAGGTTGCAAAATATGTGGAAGCTTACAAAAAAAACATCAAGGTTGCTCAAAGTCTGACACTTGCTTTGAAAAGAATCCAAAGGTCATGCATGTTTTTTGATTGCTGTGCAACATGTGGTTGATGTGTTAGTTGTTAATTGATAGATCTGTTTCAAAAGTCGTTGCGAATGACATGAAGCAACAATTGATCAGTGCCCAAGCCAAATGAGAAGCTCAGCCAAAGAAGGCCGCAAAATCAAGGCTAAGAAGCCTGACACTGAAACATGAGCTGTGATTCACTTTCTTTGCAGCAGGCGTGAGCAGAGAAAACTTGTGATTCAATCTCTGGCAGTCTTAATTGCAGTGCAGCCTGTCCAATCATGTGGACACATGTTGGAGCATTTTGGCTGAATTGCAGGCAGAGTGGGGGTGCCGTTTCTGCCATTAATTATGTCAAGTACTGTGACCTCGAACACTGGGCCACAACCGCCATGGCTGGAGCCTGCGTGGGATCGAACATCTCATTTGCAGATAGATCAGCATGTGGAGGTCGAGCTGCTGCGACGGCAGGCAAAGCGCCATATGATGGACACCTCCCCTACAAGTGAGCGTTGGATGGGCACCTGCATCACTTCATGTTTGACTGGGGTTCCAAACTCACTTTTTGAAGGAGATCCTTATACTACTCCTATACCACCCCCATAATAATCCCTTGAAATATGGGAATTGAATTGAATTGATGTGGGGTTTAGTCACTATTGCTTGGAGGATCATCCCAGGACTTGTAAGTGGTTAGTAAGCATGGTTGATAATCGGTTAATAAGTCCCCCAAGGATCGGGTTGTTCCCCTTCCAAATGGCCTGAATGGCTTATAAATGGGGGGTTATTAACCACTTGCTATCTGGGAATGGTATGGGAAGCTTATGGGAAGGAGAAATCCCTGGCAATCCATCCATCAACATCGCCATGGATACCCACATCATCCATGGGACGTTTGTATATTTACCTACAAATTTACCCCATAAAGATAAGCTATTCATGATCGGTAAATATACTCATATATTGCCATCCCATACTCCGATGTAAACCGCACATGGATCATTTTCCTTGCGTTTTTATATGGGTGTTTCCAACAATAGGGGTTTTCCCCCATTTCACACCCCAAAATGATCATTTTTAGTAGGAAAACCCATGGGTTGTTGGGGAAACCCACCATTTTAGGAAACACCCATATAAACATTCTATGGGTGTTTCCAAAAATAGGTATACCCCAAAATGGATGGTTTACAATGGAAATCCCTATTAAATTGGATGATTTAGGGGGAAACCCACCATTTTAGGAAACATCCATATAGGGGATGACATTTCCTACCCAGTTTGTATAGGGATTATTTGCATAAACCATGAAATTGAGGATCCCTATTCATTCACCAACCAGGATTCATTCCCATGGTTGTTGGTGGATGTGTTTCTCAGGATGGACGTCTGGTGGCTGCCAAGCAGTTAAAGACATCACCAGAGTCACTCGACTTGGGCGTTGACAACAAAAACCCAACGACTTGGCGATGCATTAAAGGGCAAAAGAGGGTGAGTTGATTACACCCCTGAAGTTTTTTATATGTTAAACTATATTAAACTGTTACTTATGTGTATTCCCTAGGACTTGAAACATCCATTTATAAATGGTTGTTTGAATTATTGGATGATTTACAACAATTACATGAAAACCCTGGTTGGAACTCAATCACCAAACACACATCCATCCATTTTAAAAAACTGGCGGCCGAACTTTGGACTTCCACAGGTTGTTTCCTTGATTCGATGAAGAAATCGAGCCTAAAAATCAACCCCTTGGAAAAGAAGATCTTGGCTGCCTTGGATGTGTTGAAGGTGATGTGTTATTAATTACTGGGTGGTGGTTTCAAACATTTTTTTTATTTTCACCCCGAAACCTGGGGAAATGATCCAGTTTGACGAGCATATTTTTCAAATGGGTTGAAACCACCAACCAGATTTTGTAGCCTAGTAAATCCACCACCATCAGATCGTGCATTTCAGTAGTGGCAGATTATAGATCAAATGACTTAAATGGATTTATATGGTCCTGCAGTAAGTGAGCACTTTTTTTTCATGGTTCAAAATGAAATACATCTATATGCAGCGAAATTTCAGCAAAGAATGAGGCATCACAATTTTGCATCATGTAATGTTCAGCCCTTTAAGCATCCCCATCTCAAATTTGTGAATGAATTGTTTTCAACAGCATTTTGTTGGGCTTGTAAAGCTACTGGCAGGTGAAGCCCGTTTCACTTTCGATGAGATGAGCAGTTAAGCAATATTCAATAATCCCTGGCTAATTAGATTTATGTATAGGGCATGTATTTAATATGTATATATATATAATATATACTACTGAGCGATATATGCGAGATTTATTTTGAATCGCCATTTTTCCCAGGTACCTACTGAAAACACCCAGCTATTTGGGGATATTTTGTGGCATGTTCACCCTGAGGTCCTGGGAAGCGTGCAAGCAACTGCCGGAGGCCAATTTGGCTGGGCGATTTTCAGATGGATCAAAAGGGGCGGTGAAGGATATGGTTTTCAAAAATTCACCAAAAGATGGCTTCCAAAAGCAACAAAAATTACATTTGAAACAAAAAGTGGTATCCTTAAAGCTTGTTGGTTCGCCTGAAACACACATCTAATTCAACAAATGTTCCGTGTTTTTTTTTGTTGTTGTACTGCAGCGGTGGAGCAAGTTGTACTGGAAGAATTGGATTCGCAAGTTGCCTGCAGTGTCTAGAATGAGTTTGGCTCGGGTTTTTATCATGCTTAATGGTGTTGTTGTTTTGCTCATTTACTATAGCCTCAGAATCGAGGTACTTGTTAAGGAGGGGATTACACCAATAGAATCCTACTTTGAAGATAGGATTGCAAATACATCGATCCTTTTTATAAATACATGTTATTTTGGATTCTTAATTATACCTTTTTATTCGAAGCACATTCCAATCAATAAAATTCGCAGAACAATCTTACCAACTCACCCAAACAAATCAACGAATTTGAAGAATCAACCACTTAGAACTCCTTCAAAAAGGAAACATATATAAATCATTATATAAATCAACCATTTCTCCTAAAATCAACCTCACCTCACCTCCAAGTTGCCACCTTCTTCGCCTCCACATTTTCGCGTCGTTTAAAACGCAGCTTCCTTCGCCTTCGGAAGGTGCGTGCCGCCGCGCAAGTGGCGGACCGGCGTCATTTGGTGCAGCTCCTGGAAGCGGTACGACACGGTGCCTCGGGCCTCGGGGGTTTCATTCCGATAGGATCCCATGGGTGGTTTTTTGTAAGAGGGTTGCTGCCTGAAAAACATCTGATTGAAGATGGTGGTGTACTTGGAGGATCATCCCAGTTAGTAAGTGGAGGATCATCCCAGTCATACTAACCACTTACTAATTGGGATGATCCTCCAAGTAGGTAAGATGCTGGTAAAAAGTAAGCCGATGGGATGGGCACGTTTTGTAGGTTTACCAATACTATTTTTTTGCTATAAATATCAACCATCCATGTAGGTAAATTATATACTATTCATGGATCCTATGGGAAGGGAATCCATCCAACAAAAATATTGTTCATTCGGGTTTAGGATGTTTTTTTTGGTAATTTGCCCAGGCAATGGTGGGTGATTTTATCTTTTTTTGGGTTGAAGGGAAATTGGGATTACTTAGCAATATTGAAAGTCTAAAACAAATGGTATTGGTGTGATTTGGTGAGTGATTTTTATGTGTGTTTTATGTTATATGCCCTGGAAGTTGAGTCAACCATCATTGTAAAAATCGTTCTTCCCTTTGGATAATGACAAATCCTTACTATCCCGTACTTAAAAAATCGTGGTTCTTAGACCAACCTATAAAAAAATGGTGATTGAACTTCCAGCGTATCTTATTATTTAGTCAGTATGATTAATATACAACCTCAAACCAAGGGCGGGATGTTCGGCTTGAAGGAACTGAAGTTTATTTGGAATCTTCGGAAAACCAGATGGCACGGACACGGAGAATCTCCTGTTTATTTTTGGGCAGCTTTTTCAATGTTTCATATACAAGGTGGGCCCCGAACCTAATAACCCCTATAAGCATCTTATATAAGCAGGGTTATAGCACCAGTCACCCATTTACCGGGCCATTCATTAGGGTTGTAACTCCATTTAAAACTAGTAGGGGCCCATATTGTAGCTCAACTGGCTCACCAGATACTTTGAACATCTTGGAACCCCTCCAAAAATAAAAACTGGGGTGAAACAACCCTTGTACTTATAGGGGCCTGTATCCAGCCTCACTCCATGAAGCATCAGCCGCCATCGGCTCGTAACGTCGAATACATACACTGAGGCGGAGAACTTTTTTTGATTTTCGAATACATCGAGGGATCTCTACATCACTGCATCGCATCTTGGCCGAAGTGGAAAAAAACCATAGGAATAAACCATCTCTACAAAATTGTTGAGTTAGAAAAAACCTGGAAAAAACCATTCCGGAATGGAAAGAAGTGCCACGTGCCTTTTTGTTTAAGGTCACGTGGAAATAAATTGGTTTTAGGGGTTTTAAGTTGATGGAAATTAACAGCAACGGCTGTTTTCCAGGCTACTTGTTGACAACAAAATGGGGAGAACGGTGCATTTGTGCAATCGGCAGTGGAAAAAAAGCCTGGAATGAGTTGAATCATTTAATAACCCTAGTAGTACACTTTTAAAATGGAGGTACGAAACACCTTAGACAAAGCTGTATGTATTCGGCTTATGTTTCAAGGAAAACCCAGCCCCAAGAATAGCCTAAACATAATAAGCTGCAGGATTCCTCCATTTTAAAAAGGTACCTGAACAGCTTGGTGAAACAAGGCTTGAGGGCGGGCAGCCAAGCGGTTTGCTGGGTTTTTGAGGTGTTTTTTTTTGAAGGTGATTGTGTGGTACTGTTGATGACTGAAATCCTGCACCAGTTGATAGGTAGGACATCCCATTATTTGCAAGGTTTTATATATCCCAGATGGTGCAGGATTTCTTCCAAGTATACCGTTGAGATCTTTTAGGTTCATATGGGTGAAGTGGGAAAATCATAATGATCATAATTCATAATGATTATTTTTGTAGCTCGCAAAAGCCATGCAAAAAATCTTGGGACTTGGACGGACATGCATTTTCCGAGGCCTCGGCGACGCGGAATATGGAGGAAAGCCAGGCTGGAGATGATGGATTTCTGGAAGGGTTTTGTTGATTCTGGTGGTGACCAGCATCCTGGGGCTAAAGGGGTAAGTAGATCTAACTGATGCTATCAGCTGCCTTTACCCAGGAAGTCCACTTTCAACGCGTCCAGGTGCGCTGGGCGGCTAAACGGCTGATGATGGCCTTGGCTGCTGTATCTTGGAGCGTTTGCGTTTTGTTTCTGGAAGGACATTTTGAAGGGGATATAAGCAAATGCAACAATAGATTAATGTTGCTCACAATCCAGATATATGTCCATTTCGAAGTGGGTAAATGAATTACCGCCAATTGGTACACTGAGATGTTTTACTGTGACACACAATTGTTTGCCATGTTTCACGGTTACATCCTCGCTCGAGTTCGAGTAAGCTACCCCAAACATCACTAGCCTTCTGATGGACAAGTCATCCTGCATTCACCAGCCCACAGGATCCGTGGGACTCGTATATTTACCTACACGGTTGATTTTGAAGGGAAATGTAGGTGAACTACTTGTAGGTGGTGGTTTTTATTATTTTTTGTTTTCACCCCGAAAATTGGGGAAGATTTGGAATTTGACTCATATTTTTTAGATGGGTTGGTTCAACCACCAACCAGTAAATCATTTAAATCTACTTCAACATACCATCTATGCATCCTATGGGCAATGGCAATGAAGGACAAGGATTCCCAACATCTCTGAAAAACCCACGAATTCCTGATTTCAAATTATATCAACCTCATCCGAGGTCTCCCCAAATCGTGGTTATTCGGAATAGACGCCAAACACATCTTCCTTATATATATATATTTTATCAAAATCAAAACTAGGTGGTGGCAACTCAATTTTTTTTATTTTCATCCCTACTTGGGGAAGACTTCCTAATTTGACTACTATTTTTCGGATGGGTTGAAACCACCAACCAGAAAATTGTTTACCTCACCTTAAAGTGTGCTTACTGTATCACCTATGCCAACCACCGACTCCCCCAAACAAATTGTTTGAACAATTTGAGTGGGTGAATTCCTGAATTTTCCTGACCTCAAAACAGACATTTTGCTTTTTTTCACCCAAACGTCACATTGGTGTTTTCGTGTTTTTGAGGTGCATGCAGCGAATTTGGTTCATTGTGATGTGAAGTATCTTGGTGATACAAGAGGTTGGTGTTGAAAAGGTAGAGGAAGTTCCAGGAGTTTCGGTGATGTGTTGTTCCTTGACTATGTACCACCTGAGATGCATAAAACCTTGTAAATTATGGGATAAACTACCAACCTCAACTGGTTAGCCGGATTTCTGAACCATCAACAGTAGTGGGACAGACTGGGATAGTCAGATTGGGATAGCCTGGGTTGCACGTCTCATTTCTCTCCTAAAGACTGTCATTGGTCTTGTCTCATGGCAGACAAACTTTCTTTTTTGGGGGGGAACCTTGCTAGCTTTGAACATATCTTGGGGGAAAAAAAAACGGTGGCTTCTTTTTGGTATGGATCTCCTAGGGCCATTCGTTTTGAAGACAAAACATGAAACCCCTCATACCTCTGAGTCGACGAAGTTTTCCTGTATTTCTGTACATTCAGAATGGAAAGTGCACATGGGTTGACTACTAACTATCTTGGGGGGTTCAAACACTTGGGAAGAAATATTCAGGGCACCACTTGAGTTCGAGCGGTAATAGAGGCACTGTGCCACGCTAAAATTTGGTGAAGGTACCGATCCCCAATCTAAATGTTGAGGATCCAGGCAATCCTCCATATATCCTCCATTAGATTCCGGGTGATGGCAACTCAAATATTTTTGGAATGTTCACCCCGAAGTTTGGGGAGATGATCCAATTTGATGAGCATATCTTTCAAAGGGGTTGGTTCAACCACCAACTAGAATTGCATTGCTTTTGCTTTTGAACGATCTGACGAAAATGTCATAGGAAGATTGTTGGACGAGGGCACTTTTCCACATAAATACAGCTTCTCAAACTACATATAGGACATACAGGCTAGGCGTAGATAGGTGATAAATGTACCTTGATGTAACCCTAAGAATCCAAAGCCATGCCTAGTAATTGTTTTTTTCAGGTTCTAATCCCATCCTTTAGTAATTTAGGATGGCAATGTATGATGGCTGGTATGTTGTCATGGCATAGTACTATCAATTCGATGGTTAAAACGTACAGAGTCCAAAATCCTGATCACTGCCACCACTGTTTCAACAGGCAGCCCTTTTTTTAAATGACATCGGTTTATTGTATACTATGGCAACACAACAACCACCAGCGAGGATGTTTAAATGTTTCAACCAGATCATTAAATAGCCAAGGCGAAGTTCTCCGCAATGAATTTCTTAATTAAACAACTGGAACACCGGCCAGAGCTGCCGATTGGGTTGGAGAAAGGCGACTGGTTTTTTCTCATGACCCCAAATATAATATACATTTGGTTCATTAAGGTCAGATTTGCGAATTGCCTCAACTGACAATAATATTTCAGGGTGTTGATGACATTTCATGACCCGATAATTTGTTTTCAGAAATCTTCCATCATCTGGATTTGTCTTGGAATGTAGTTTCACGCTGAAGTACTTGTTGGCAATTTGTTCAAGGCCTGAAAATATTTTGGTTGGCGGCATGGAGGGCAGCCGCGTCCCTATGGCTTCAGTTTGATCAGAGAGAACGGGGCAATGGTGGGAGGAGAGTGGTGGAGATATGTGGATGCCGAGGTCGAATCAACTCCCATTGTTTTCCTATGGTCATGGTCATTGACCTTACAGTAGGATTTTATATACCCATTATAAGGATTCCCTTCATTAAAGGTGGGATAACCTTATAGCCAATATAAGCAGTTGATCGGCCCGTGGCACATGTTTATTTGTCGAGGAGGCGAAGAATCAAATTCTAGGGTGAATCATAGCGAGATCTCCCCAGTGGGACAAGTAGGGGTTTCCAGTCATGTTTTTTTTCAATTTGGGAGATGTTCAAGTTTCTCTAGGTGGTGGGTTCGATCATTTTTTGTTTACCTCTTTTTCGCGGAGATGAACCTATTTTGACAGGTATGTTTCAAATGCGTTAAAACCACCTAGGTAAACGTTGGGGTGAAAGATGTCACAAAGCAGTAGTGAAAAGTAAGTAGAATTTCAGTAGGGAGTGTAATCAACTCATGTGCCACAGGGATGGTTACTGTAAATTCCCCATGAGTGGATGAAACCAACCGCAACTGCTACACAATTTTTTGGTGATGATTTTCGTGATTTCCCCTTAGTAGTGCGTTGTTTGGTTTGGTAATCTATAGTGACCCGTGTAATAATATACATGCACTTCTAAATTCCGCTGGAACTCGAAAAAAACAAGTTATATAAAACCCGATCCCCAATGGCCATAAGGAATTCCAGTTGAACCAACTGGCATGAACCACCTGAAAACGCGATTTGAGAGCTTGAAAACTTGCCGAAATCAACATGGAATACCCTTTGGTAAACTAACATGGCAATGGAAAATGAGCCTTTTGAAGATGTATTCCCTATTGAAACTGGAGATTTTCCATTGCTATGTTAGTTTTCTGGAGGGTATCCTGTTTGTTCCTTTGAACTTAGGCAAGTCAATTAATTCCCTGAAAACGAACGAATTTATCGGAAAATCAATGGTTGGTTCAGATGTATTCCGTACTGAAATAGTCCCTTTTTAGGGGATATGTTAGTTTTCGGGGGTGTAACCATGTTCAATATGGATCTCACCCATACTTTCCCATATTATTGAAAGAGATCCACGAACGCGCCTTGCACAATACCTGGGATAATTTGGCGAGTCAAGTCGTGTCCAAGCTGACTCAAGGTGATTGTCCTCCACTTGCCAATAGGAAATTACATCCACTGATGGAAATGCCATCCTTGACACACTGGAAAGTTAAATTGATTGCGGGAGTATTGAGAGTACAACTGGGTGGTGGTTTTACACATTTTTCATTTTCACCCCTATTTGGGGAAGATTCCCATTTTGACTAATATTTTTCAAAGGGGTTGAAACCACCAACTAGATAAGGAATTACCTAACCTTAGCCCCTTAAGCAGGTGAATGAAAGACTGGGACGTTAATTCGTTCTTAAAATTACCAGTTTCTCCAGCGCGTCATGAGAAAAATGCTGTCACGATGTGAACTGGGCGGTCATGAGACAAGACTTGTTGCAGCCCTTTTGAGTTTAGTGGGGTTTTAAATACTGTTCATTAACAAAAAAAACATGCACCAGTTGAGGTTGGTAGTTTATCCCATTATTTACAGGGTTTTATACATCCCAGGTGGTGATCGCCGGATTTCGTCCATCCATCAACAGTATTACCCACGTCACTCAGTGTTCATTCTGAACACGGAAACTGGCCGGAACAACCACGCGGACGCTAAGGGACCCACCATGAAATTGTGTGACTTTGGTCAATCGGGTCCTCCTGGAGTGACTCGGCGGGAGGAATTTGGGGAGGAGTGTTGTTATGGGATAGGATCCATGGATTAAATGGTATACTTACCTATATAGATCTTACCACAAAAATCAACCGTTCATGTACCTGGAACCCAAATGACCTCTAATTTTCTGAAGGGACCCACCCTCCCAAAACAAGGCCCAAATTCCAATCAAAAACAAGGGTCATTTGAAATGGGTTCCAGGTAGAGAGATATATACAACAAAAGTCCCATGGCATCCCTCATGGGTTTTTCGGTAAATACCTGAGAGGTCGACCTGCGGCTTTGGCCGCCCAGAAAAAAACGACAGAGTGGGCAGTTCGAGTTGGCCGCTGAAGGCCTCGATGTTTTTTTCCCCAAGAACTGCCTCTCCCTGATGCATAATATGGATCCATGGGAGGATTTTTGGGTATAACCCACAGATTTACATCATTTACTCCCATTTGTGGAACTTAGTGCGTTGTTGTGGAATCGGCGTATTAGGTGCAGGGCAAGATTTTTAGAAGTCAGTGCGAACTGCGTTTAGCTTGTGTCTAGGTCATGAGGTTTTCGGCACATTCCGTAATTACATGCAAGAGTCCTTAAGCGGAGGTTGGCAAACCTGCGTTATTACATTGTGATTTGAGGTAGGTCCGCATTGCTTTTAGTTGAACCACTCTCTTGCTCAAATGCAGTATTCGTAGTCGTGTAGTAGTTGTAGTAGTTGTTGTAGTGGTGGTAGTAGTGCNCCAAACATATACTCCGAGATGTCCACACAATTCAACCCTAACAAGCGTACCATGGTGAAGTTCAAATTTTTGATATCAAACAAAGTGTTTTTAGATAAATGTGGCGATGGCGTCCTCATGGTGATTCAATATTCCATGTCTTTGAAAAATCATTTGGGGATATCATTCCTGACCACCGGCGTTCCATGGTGAAGTGCACTATTTTGCACTGACTTCTCTGACTTCCTGAATGCGCAGCGTCCCATTGGAAACTAGCATGCCCCGGGTGAATGCATTGACTTTCGCGATCGGGTGTACCTTAATTAACAAAAAATGCAACGGAATCCCCATAAAAAAACTAGGGTGAAAGATATACAAAAATGTCCCCATGGCATCCCGTCATTGGGCCTTACTGCGCAGTAAGACCTTCGGTGGTGGTGATTTCTACAGGGTTTCGTTGGAGGCATGTGACTTTTGGTTTTGGGTTTTCCTAAGGAGATTGCTTCCTACATTGGGACCTCCGGGGGGGGGGTCGGGGCGGATTGGTGGGATCTAGGTGGGTTAGGTGGTTATATAAACTCCAGGATCAACTAGCATAGCTGACTGGGAATTTCCCACCATGAATGAAGATGTTTGTATCTCCTGTTAAAAATGGGTGGTTTTTTTCATGGCTATGTTAGTTTACCAAGACGTTTTTTTTAGTACACCAGCAAAGAATTGTAGAGACATGCACTATGCAATCAACTGACATGATTCCATTCCCAACTTTGACTTGAGTTTTTTTTTGTTCGAGTGGGTTCTGGGTGGCAGCAAAAAAACACACGAGCTTTATTGAGGAACCGAAAAAAAACGGATGGGATATGATTATCGGTTTGCAGGGTATATCGGTGGGCACCGTTTAACGGAAGGAAGCTCAAAGCCTCCAACTTGTTGCTGAATTTAACCAACTTGTCGATGCAGATTACCCTCTATAGGAACTAACAGACTAACACATATCCCACCTCAGGAAAAGGAAAATAATCTGAGGGGATGTGAAACCGTTGGAAAACAGTCATCACTACTGTTGATAGTTCAATGATTCCGGCTAATCATTTGGGATGTATAAAACCTTGAAAATATTGGGATAAACTACCAACCTCAACTGGTTGGCCGGATTTCAGCCATCAACAGTATTTTAGTAGGGATCCTCTATTAAACTTCATCATCCCCTATGAACCAGTGTTTTGGCAGGATCCAAGATATGTACGCATCAAATCCGAGTTGCTAGTGTTATCCATGTTCATTGCATCCAACTAAAGTAGGTCAGTAAGGTCTCATTCGAAACCCATTTCGAAACAAACCTTCCGGAAAAAAATGATGTAGATGGGAAACATCCAAATTTCTAGAACCCAAATGACACTCGTTTTGATTGGAAACGGCCTTGTTTTGGGGGAGGTTGACCTTCAAAAATAGAGGTCATTCGGTTGCTTCTCTGGGGGTTAATCAAGTTTGGTTTGTTTTGAGCTTGTCATTTAGGTGGTTCGGTTTGTAAATTTCAAACTAGGCCATGGTTTTCCTTTTTTGAGGTCAGGAATTGTTGGAAACAAACAATAGCCCTTTTCCCATCGACCCATCGACCCACCATGAACCTCTTGGGGAGGTTCACCTTGGTTTTCGATGGATTCTTTGGATGTTGTTTTTTCTTTTCCAAGATCAACTCTACGTAGTAAAGGTCTATAGGTATACATGGTATACCGGTATTCTTATCAGATGTATATCATGAACAAAAGTCTCCAACTGTTATACGTACTTCTAAGTTATACCCTTATACCGTACACCATGGGAACCCACGTTTCCTTCATTTTTAGGCGTTATAACTTTATAACCCATAATTTGGGGTGTAAAACCTTCATTTTTCATGGGCACTTGGGGTCCAAGGCATGAATGATTCGGGGGCTGTTTCCAAGTTTTCCACTCGGCACTCGATTTTCCCTCCATTTTGAACCGTCGGATGCAGGACCCGATGGTATCGAGCGCCAGAGCTATTTCTAGGAACTCGTGGTGATCAAAGTGTTGGGAATGCCCAAGGGGGAAACGGTTGGACAGCAGGGATGAGATGTGAGCAATGACCAGTTGACCCTGGTTATAGTAACTGTATATATATATATACATAGATATTGTAAATGATTATAATACCCAATTATATACGGATTGTTACGCCATGAAATAAGGATCCCGTCATGAACCAGGATTCGATGGAATGAAACAACGGTCTTGACCACTGCCCATGTGGGATTTTTGTTAGGATGTTATCACCTTCAAATGCTTCAAATGGTAGTATTTACAACGGAATACACCTGTGTCCTGTGACGGGGACATGAACCTTGCAAACCCTCAAGAGTCCTCCTACAAAAGTGATACTTTTTGAAAACCTGAGTTTTTTTTCTCAGACAGATCTCAAGATTTTTTGTTGGTAAAATTTTCTATTACACTCCCAAAAACTAACACCTGAAAATGGTGGTTTCCAATAGGAATCTCCTTTTCCAGAGGTCTATTTTCAGGTGCTACGTTAGTTTCAGGGAGTGTAGTTCAATTTTCTGAAAAAAGCAACTCCCCAGAGACTCAGGCTGATGAAAAAAACATCCACCAGAGAAATTCCAAGAATTTTTCCACCATACGAACGAAAAAAACACGTCTGAGAACCCCCCAAATCCCACACAGCAATCAGAAAATTCGACAAAATACTGTATCTGAAATTCCAGAATCACTTTGGGTTGGAGGGATGCCTTTAAAACCATATGTTGACTTGGCCAGTTTTTGGAATCGTCCCTTAAGCGCAGAGCTCCTTTGAATTTGGCATGGGGACCTAGATCTTGCCTAGTTACCTCTTCCTCCTATAATCATGGTTCAGTGGAAGATGGGTGTATCTCCAAAAATAGTTTCCTTTCATTTAGGGTAACCATCTGAAAAACCTCTCATGGAGTCCCACCTTTCCAACCAACCAAACCAACTCCATCCATCACCATGGTGGAAAAGCCATCTAATTTTACCCTGGTGTAAGGAGTTTTATCTGAAGGATTTCATTGAAACATCTGCCAGGTGGATCTTTGGGCTGCTGGTTGTACTTTAGCTGAACTTGTTCTCAGGAGGCGCGAGGTGAATTTTGGAGGGTTATAAGAATGATTCTTCTTTTGGCCTATAGATGTATGCCACGGAGAATCTAGGGAGAATAGATCTCATTGCAACACTCCAAATTAGGTTCCACTTGTTGGATGAAAAAACTAGGCGTTGCTTGCAACTGGGACCAAGTGGTTGATCCAAAACGAGGTGCAAGTTGGTCCAATAGCAGAAAAAAGGTTGATGGGTCATGTAGCTTGCTGCTTTAAAGCGTTTAAGTGGTGTTGGCTATCTAAGTTGCATGTGTTATGTAATGATGACAATGGTAATCAAACATATTATACATTACATTACAGTACTCATGTAATTAAAAACGTTTAAAAAAGAAGAGCAATGACAACAACAACAACAACAACAGAAAAAAACGTCATAACAACATAAAGTCCCCACTTTTAGTAGGGGGGTGCATCTTGAAATGGTTGTGTTCGCATTGTCATGTTAGTTTTCGTGGGAGTACCCCCCCGGGAAATCTAACATAGATACCAAAAATGAGGGTTTAAAAAAAATGCATCTCCTTTCAAATATGGCTATTTTGGGTATCCATGTCAGTTTTCGTGGGAGTAATATCAACAATACTAGGTGGTGGTATGAAGTATTGTTTATTTTCACCACTATTTGGGGAAGATTCCCATTTTGACTACAGTATTTTTCAATTGGGTTGAAACCACCAACTAGAATACTATTCACCCAACAAAATCATCACTGCTTCAATCACCCGACTTATTTGCGCCAGACCCTGGCTACCCGGCTCGGATCAACGAGTAACATGGCGTGAACAAAAAATCGATGGGTCAAAGGTTGATTCTCTACAAGGTGGGCTCCAAGGATCGTCATAAACGGAGTGACATGGGGCCCCTACAAATGGCCAAAAATAAGTGGGTAACTGGGGTGAAATAACCCTACTTACAGGGTTTCTTGTTGAGACTTGGAATTGTTGAGTTGGTGTTTTTTTTTTTTTCGGATTGTACCATGGGATTCATCACCATGAAAATCACCACCATTTGTGAGAATATTTCAAAGCATTGTTCACAAGCAAATCCCAGGGAAGTGATATGGAAATCCGTCAAAAGTAGGCTATCAAATGGGACCACAAGAATTGATGATGTGTAGTATTCCCTATAGGATCCATGCCTGATTCATGAGCAAATGATTTTTGTTTGACGACCTCAGTCTGTAGGTTCCCTTATTCAATGTGGTTTTCTATGTATATAGGGAAACCGAAGCTCATAAAAATGGCCGGGGAACATTTGGATTGAATCATCATTTTCCCAGATGCTGCATGTAAGGACTGGAATATTTGCCTACAAATTATACCTTAAATTTATGCCGAATGTACGTATATATGGGTGTTTCCTTAAATGGTGGTACCCCCAAAACACCCCAAAATGATCATTTCTAGTAGGAAGAACCATCGTTGTTGGGTACCACCATATTAGGAAACCCCCCATATACCATGCATTGAGCATTTGGGTTTGAGATAGGAATTCTTCAGTGATTCTCCAACTGCCAAAACGGGGATAAATCTAATCACCAGCATTGATCCCAGCACCTTGCGAAAAAACCAACATCGAGGAGTGGCGTCAAAAATGACAACTCCACTTATCTATATGATATGGCTGTTTGTGTTTTTCTAAGGTTGTTTCAACACACCTTTGGAACACACCCCTAAACCTTTTCCAACAGGCTGTAAAGGGATTCCTTTCATAGCGGGCTGGGGGGATTGCCTGGGGTGTGCTCTAGGGGTGTGTTGTAATTTTCTTGGAAATATGGCTGTTTGTGTTTTTTTCAAGTTTGCACAAGGAATGTCAGGTTTCATGCAAGGTCTATTTATGTTTTACAGTTGCTCTAGTTTTACTGGAGTGGAACCCAGAATGAATGTCAATGTAATAGAAGGCAACTATTCTAGTTCAAATGGGGAAAGCTGACAATTTTCCATCACAAAATTGTGGGGGTGTACCTCTAAGATTGATCATAGAGACGGGGGTTTTGAATCCTGGGTTGACATGTTGAAGGATAATTGGGTGCCTGGTACATTCCACCCCACTCCCCAGCAATGCAGGTTGATCTGTGAAATATAGTTCATTTTCACTCAGACCCATGACAGACGACGTTCACCCAGTGTTTTTTTTGCCCCAAAAAATAACTGCCCGGTGATGTGTGTATATAATCCTTTAGTATGTCCAGTTAACAGTGAGTTTTATGTATGCAGATACGTATATGTTGTTGATTGATCCGAAGCAATTTGAAGGTAGCACGACTCGACTTCAACTCCTAAGTCAGTGTACAAGATCAACCATCCAGTCTCCGCCTTTCCTCTTTGTCTAGCTGGTGGTTTCATTTTTTTAAATATTCACCCCTACTTGGGGATGATTTCCAATTTGACTAATATTTTTCAACTGGGTTGGTTCAACCACCAACAAGTTGTGTTTTGATAGAGGCATCTATTTCCAAAAACTGTACGAAACCTTTGAAAGACACGGGACGGGTGCCGTCGGAACATCGAATTGCGTACTCTAAGGACATGCTTTTTCGAATCAGTGGGGTCAGGGCTTCCTAGAGCGCTGAACCGCTGAGATGTACTGCACTTGGGAAATCGCAAAATTTTCAGGATGCAATCAGCAGGATGTTTATATTCGGACATCTTGGTGGTGATTTGGATATTTTTACACATGTTTACCCAATTTTTTTTGGAAGATTTGCATTCTGACCATATTTTTGTTTTAATTGGGGTTGCAACCAACAGCTTTGGATTTTTAGGCAACCAGGGATCCCAAGCAACACCTTTACAGGAGGAGCATCCCATACTGGAAACTCCCGAGGTTGGAATGCGTGGTTGGTAACCAGATTAGGAGTTATGACATGACTTACCCAAAAAGATAGGTATTTTCACTACAGACTACATTCATCTTGTGGGTTGTACCATGGTTGCGGTTCTTGTTGCCCTTGGTCTCTCCCGGCAGGAAGAAAGTCGAATTGAACTTGGGGTTGATCCAGCATGACAGAGATTCTTCTATTCGGAAAATTCATCATTAATCAACTGGCATCATGAGATGGAGTATTTTTTTTGTTTTTGTAGTTCATTTTTTTGCAGCTTGAAGATAACTTGAGTCTAAAAGTTTGGAACATTGCTTGTGAAGTACATATACTTTGAGCAATTGGATATTTCAACAGGATTTGCATGGGTTGCAGAGTGAGTGGAGTGGCGCACTGTCAGCCACCTTAGCCGACCTCAGCCTGTAAATGTGCATCGTTTAGTAAAAGGAAGACCGACTCCAAAAGAAAAACGGTGAATTATATAATATCCCATGACGGATCCATGGGACGAAGGGTATATTTATTGGAAAGTGAGAGTTTTTTGTTTGTTTTATTCGTGGATCATTTGGGAAGGCATTGGTCAACCTGAATTCTCCCCACCATTTCAGACCAACTTGACTAGGAACTGGGTGCTCCAGAAGAATCCTGGTTGGGACACTCAAGACAGCTGGGTGATGTTGGGACTACAAGCTGTGAGATTTGTAGGAATGTTAGTTTGTAATCATGGGAATATCTGGGCTATTATAGTAACAATAGGACTTAGTGTATACATACATCTTTTTTGTACCAGATGTAATTTGCACGCACATATGTTGTGGTACGCTGTACATACATCTAAGTTGCCCCAAAATGTGTGGTACCCTAATTCAAGCATTGTTGGTGTTTGAGTCGGGCAAAGTATACGGGATACTGTAAGACTGTTTGACTTGGTGGCGATACCATCCCCAAAACTAACATGGCACCTGAAAATAGGCCATCCCAAAAGGAAACTAGTCTTCATCCATTTTCAGGTGCGATTACTAGTTTCAGTTCCAGGGAGTGTGTATAGCTTATTCAAAAAAACATCCTCTTCTTCCCAGTTTTATGCAGCCAAAAATCCACAGCTTATCCAATGGATCCTTTGGGAGTGTTTCCCTAGACATCCAGGGCCACCGAAACTGAGGTTTGGTATGACTGGACCCCAAAAACATACCGATCAAACACCAAACCTCAGGAGGTATTCGCCCGGATGTCTAGGGTTGACTCTAGATTTCATAATGCTGGATTCTTGACCTGCAGTGCTTATAGTCAGTGACAAAGCAAGAATATGGTCATTTTTTCTGTACAAAAATTGCCAGCAGATGAGCAATTCGTTCGGGGGTATTATAGATTATATACTCTAGACATGACATATATATATATATATATTATATACATAAGAATGGCTATTTCACACCAGTTACCCATTTAGTTTTCGGCCATTTCCCCACGTCACTCCGTTATCCCACGATCGGCTCGGGGCCCACCTTTCCGGAAAATCCCTCGCCCCCAAGGCCATTAGCCCAGCAATTGGTGGAGGCAGGCTGCGAGGAAAACTGCCACCACAGTTTCGAAGTGGTTCTTGCCATGGCATTTTCAAACCGCAAGGTATACCAGTATACCAATCAGAAATGTTGGCTAGTCTTTTAAGTGCTGAAGACCAAGCTGGCGGAATCATTACAAGTAACTAAGTTTGCTAAACCCGCTTGGGCACAGGAAACTCCCAACAGAAAACGCATGTTTTTCGAGGTTTCCTCAAACTTCGTCAGGTCCGAAGTACGGCCCGTTTTTTTGTTTGTTTGTTAGGTTTCAAGGCTTCATGAGCTTCAAAATTCCTTTGGGTTCAGCCAAAATCCAACCCGAAACTCGGGCATTTCACCTGGGTGCCCTTGGGGTCCTTTCCCAGGTGTCGGGCCGTCCCAATGCCGAAGCTGCAGCCTGGCAGAATTTGAGAAGTCAAGGAGCCTCAGAGGTGGGCAGAGTGGAAGGAAGACCTGACAAAAAATGGCGGAAAAAATCGTTACACCCTCCAAGATTAACATAGAACCTGAACATGATGGTTTGGAAGAGTATTTTCCTTTGCAAACGTGTAATTTTCAGGTTCCATGTTAATCTTCCAGGGTGTAAATTTGTTCGTTTTTTTGTGTTTTTTTTTGGAGTTTTGGATCGGTGCCCAAGATTTGCAAAGATTTGGTTGGCAATTCTGCTGGTGACCTTGTTGGTGATGGATAAGTGGGGCCTCTTTCAAAATCTTTCAAAGGATGATAAGTGACTTCTTGGGGGATAGCAAGGTCACGGCTTGAATCACCTGGTGTTCATATTTATGAAGGAGCACTTTTTGGTGGAATTTTGACTAAAATTCAGAAATATATCCCAGGCCCGAGGTCCGGCCAAAGCCAGTCCTAGGTCCTACGTGCATAGCCCATAGGATTCATGGGATGTTTGTCTATTTGCCTTCTAATTGTCCATCAAAATTTACCATATATACTTGTAGGTAAATATACCGTTCCCATTGATCCTAAGGGTGTACACTGTATTCGATACGATGTATACTACCTTTGGGAGTAAAAGCCGTTACTAAGGGACACAAATCAATGGTCTTATAACTTGAATATTGATTGCATGTCTTAGGTCGAAAACTTGTGTGTTTCTTTTCACATCCCCCTTGGCCTGAAGATGTAGCCCTCTAAATTTAGCGCTTCAGTGGCGCTTCAAAACTCAAGGCCTTGACAATATGGTTCATGTTGATGGTGGTGAAGGTCTACAAGATGGCCAGGTACAAGGAAGGATCAGGTCCTTCCTGCAGATTTCGAGCATCGTCAAAGCAACTGACGCCAAGGCCAATCAGCTGGAGTCAGTCATCAACAGGATCGTTCAACAAAATATAGCTGCCAAAGTACAACCAGTATCCTCGTTTGCTTGGAGCAGTACTTTGAAGTCGGTGGCCCCTGACAATTGTGTGCGAGACAGCACCTTTGAGGAAGCTCTTCAAGCATACAACAATCACCCCGCTGATGGTGCTCCATCACCTATGAATCCGAAAAGACGGATGATCCTCCTGTCTTTTTGTTTCCCTACATTCATCATAGGATCCATGTATGGTATATTTACCTACATTTTCCATAAACATCCACCAAATGTAGGTAAATATACCATACATGGATGGTATGGGATTCATCATAAAAGTGAACTAGGCGGTGGCAACTAAAGATTCTTGGAGTTTTGACCCTTGCTCGGGCAAATGATCCAATTTGACTCATATATGTGACACATTTGTTGTCGTATTGAAACCACCAAAAACCAAGTGATGTTTTTTTTTTTGCCATTTGGCTTATGATGACTTGAGTGTCTCAAAAAGCCACACCCAAACGGTAGCTTCTAATAACTTATGATATGGACAATCCATGGATAATCCTCCCTAGGTTGAAACCCTACCCAAGTTGTAGCTTATGATAACTTAATAACTTATAACATGGACAACTGGTTGGTGCTTAGTGATGGGCAAAGGACAAAAAACTGGGCATTTTCCCTGCGAAATGATGAGCAAATGAGCAACTGGCTGGGGTTTGAGCACTGCCCACAAAAATCCTCCCTAAAAGTGGCCAAACAGTTCGGAATGGTTCGTTGTACAACCTTGGTGCAAAACTCCTCAGCTTCACAACCTTCAAGTTAGACGGGAATGGTGAACGGGACATGATGTTGATTTGGAGGTTTAGTTGTTGGGGAGACCTGGTGCTTGAGATTGTTTTGATGATTTTGGAGATATGAACCAAAGTATGTATATATTATTTAATGGTGCTTTAAAATTGTAGATGAAACTGTTGGTATCTCATGTTGATGAGGTGTTTGGGAGTTGTAACATATTTGAAAAAAGGTCTACCCCAAAAATATAAGATATTATAAGCTTATTTAATACGTAGTGGAGTCCTTCTCTTGTCAACGGGTTGACCTCATGGAAATCAACTTTCATCAACTTCCAATCCTTGGGTGGCTGAAATCCTGAAAAAAAAAACGACCCAAATGTACCTTAAGGTCAAAATAGATGGCTGTAAAGATACCAAATGGTAGGTGGATGTAAAGGGTCCGAAAATAAACCAATTTGTAGGGACGGTTAGCCATCTACTTTTCAATTACTGTAGGTGAATGTCTAGCAATCCTGGCTCACCGAACGTCAGAGGATGATGAAGGGGTGTCCTTCATCACTTAAAAGCCAAGTATTTAGGTTCAATGAAACCATTCTCAGAAGGTGA
This sequence comes from Breviolum minutum Mf 1.05b.01, assembly GCA_000507305.1. Taxonomy (NCBI): domain Eukaryota; class Dinophyceae; order Suessiales; family Symbiodiniaceae; genus Breviolum; species Breviolum minutum. Next base: position 39,295 of record DF239588.1, on the reverse strand, counting down.
GCCAGGATCCTTAGGGAATAGACCAAGACAATTAGAGTACCTAAGGATCCAGATATGTCCTAAGAGTCCGGGATTTCCCCTGGAAACCTATTCTGGAGATGAGATGTTTCGACCATCAATCCTACGAAAATCGGGAGGGGTCTGGATTCTTAGGGGAGTGTTTGGGTAATCATCAAACCCCAGTGGGTTATAATCCCAATATACCCCTAGGTTACAACCCATTTACAAACCATTTACTAAGTTTCATCAGGACATCCTAGTACTGGTAATCATGAAACCCCAGTGGATATAGGAGACACCCTTGGCACAACAAAAGGGGGAGACTAGTCGTCCCTGGCAACGAATTGAACCGCCAGGCAGCCATCGAACTGTTGGGAGGATTGCTGATGTATGACAGCACCAAGCGCCTCCGTAGGGGTTTCCCAAGCGGCTTGCGAACAAAACCTGGACCAGGTGATTCAAGCCGTGACCATGCTATCCCCCAATTGGAGGTAGACTTATCCTTTGAAAGGGTCACTTATCCATCCCAAAAAGGTCACTTATTGAATTGCATGAGATTTTTTTGAGAGCCATTTTTTCTTTTGGGTCTCAAACATTTTGGGGTAAAACCAGACACACAAAAACTCCACGACGTATTTCATACTAAACTGACCAATTTCTATAGATGTTTAAGGGGATGGTGAGCCTAAGTTTTGAGATTCTTATGGAAATCCGTGGGTGACTTGATTTTGTCACACTGACTAGTGACTAGCGACGTGAGTCAGTCCAGGTTTCATCACATTTTCATCAGCATTTCCTTTTCCACTTTGATCATGATTCACGATAGAATAGCTCCAGCTACATCGGTAGGTTTTGACTTTTTGGGGGAGGTGAAATAGTAAGTCTTTTTGGAACTGTTTTTTTCAATACTTTACATCACTGCATTTTTTGTTGTCATATATCGGAGTGAATTCATTTGGTGAATATAGATGTTATATAATATGGGCGTTTCCTTAAATGGTGGTACCCCCAAAACACCACAAAATTATCATTTTTAGTAGGAAAACCCATGCTTGTTGGGTACCACCATTGTAGGAAACCCCTATATCCTTTGATCTTCAGTGTATCATTTCCCACACATAGTACTATGAAACGATATCGCACTGCCCATTTGACCCCCCGGTCAGATCACACTCATGGCTGGTCCACTTACCCCCTACCCTATCATCCCCCAACCATAAATAGGCGGCCTTATTAAGGGCTTATTAACCATTGGTTTCCCTAAATAAGACCTTATTGAATCCTTATTTTCTGGTGGGGGAGTACTTTTGATTGGGGGCCCTGTTGGGAGGGCCATGGCGGGTCCCTTAATCGTCACTTATGTCTACCTGTTCAAAGGCTCAAAAACCTTCTACTTAGAAACCCATGTTTCTTGCGATGTTTTGTGTGTTTTCACTTAAGTAGGGGTTTGTCCTGCCATGTGTTTTTTTTCTCAAAATTTTGGAGGTGTTGAAATGTCTCGAAATGTGGTGGTTTTTGAAGATTGCGTTTTTTGTTTAACCCCTATTTGGGGGAAGATCCCCGTTTTGATTCTCATTTTTGAAATGGGCTGAAACAAAACCAGGTGTAGATCTTAAATTGCCCAGAACATCCCAGAACAATGCGTGATGTATCAATTTGCAGGACATACTCAGTATCCATCATTTTTCTGCATAGCGAGATGAACAGTGATCTACCAGTGATGGGCTTATAAAGTGAGCATGTGTGAGTGCACAACCCATATGAGTTCGAGTATGTTAATTATATATGTTTCCTCCGCACAATAGGATCCATGTATGGTATATTAACCTACATTTGGCTAAGATTTATGGTAAATGTAGGTAAATATACCATACATGGATCCTATGGGAACCAACTACCAGGACCATCATGGTGTCACATTGACATGTCACCTGAGTGATTAGGTGCAGATCGAGCTTTGCGCGAGAGCTTCTTCGCAGAGACGTTTCCCGAGGTTTCGGTGGCGAAAAAAACGATGCGAACGAGCGTTCCCCGTGGATGCATGGATGGTGAATAATATGTTCAATTGATTAGGTTGCAGCTAGTTCAGAAAAAAAACATACCCATACAATCAGGGTATAGCATATCTGATATCTATCAACATGTACGATAGAAATTAAGACATCAAGGAAATGTAGGTGAATACACCATACATGCATCCTATCGGTGATATATATGATATATAAGATATTTGTGTTAGTTTACCAAATGATCCTGTTAATGGTATGAACTCCATTTAACCAATTGAAACTCACTGCATTTCCACACATTACAATTTGCAGTTACTGTAACGAGCAATTGTGAGCCGATTTATGCGAGATATTTTATGGTGTTTTTTTTGCTGTTCTTACCTCCCACCCCGCAAACCAAACGATTCGTGGAATCTAATGCATCAGAAATGGAAAGTTATAACGAATGGTGTAAGGAAGATGATACTGTTGATGGAAGAAATCCTGCACCAGTTGATCTGGTAGTTTCTCCAATGTTTTACAAATTTTACAGAGTTCTATACATCCCAAGTGGTGGTCCGGATTTCTTCCATCAGCAGTACCTTGTTGTTTTCAATAAAAAAAACTGCAAATGTCTTCAGTTTGCCGTGAAAACCATGACAAATTTTGCGGGGAAGGGTCTCTATAGATAGGTGGGGCCAAAGCGGTGCAACGATCGGATTGTGAAAAACCTCGTATTTTCATGTATTTTCATCAGGGAATTTGAATCACTTCACCGAAGAAGACAAAGAACCAATGTTTGTTTTGGGGTTTTAAAAGGGATGAAAGGGTGATGATTCTTGAAATGGCATGCCCTATTAAAGAATCAGTACAATGGAATGGGATAGTATCATGTTTGAACCAAGCACCACGTATGCAGTCTCACCAAAAGCTGCAGGGTGATGTGTTGAGATGCTTGACAAATGGACGAATTGTCGGTATAGTCTGTATGACATTATGTATATACTAATTGATGTTAACAAATGTATACATATATATATATATGTGTGTGACAAATTCACTTGGGAAATGATTTGGGTACGGTATTATTCTAAAATCTTAGGCAGTTGTCATAGAGAAATGCGAGCACGTTGTGAGTGGCTAGGAAAAGCATGATCAAGTTGTGGTGTGCAAGTGACAAGGGAAACACGTAAAATTCATTTTGTGGTCTGAATCATGTAAATGCAGACCAAGGGTACTAAGAAAACCATTTGTCTGGTCAAATTATAGCGACCTCACACGACCGATTTCCCCCAAATGGTGGTGATTGTAAGGGAATTCTCCTTAATTTCAGGGAAAAAAACCTAGGACCTAGGTGAAGGTGATATTATGAACCATTTGGCCAGATTTTGTCGAGTTGTCTCTCCCGCATTTTTCCCACCTTTCAATCGCCAGGTGCCAATCCCATTGCCAATGCCACGATCTTTAAGCCCTTCGAGTCTCCAACGTGCGCGGGAGGAGGTAGCGGACCGTGGGACAGCGATGTGTTGGGGATTTGGTTGGGTTTCAGGGATGGATTTATTGCAAGGCTTCATGGATGGTATATATTTCACCCTAAGATTTTTGGGGGTAGTTTAGGGGCCTAAATGTATAGGTAGATTCAAATAATTATACATTTTTTTCCATAACATTTGCAGAATGTTTCGGTTTGGGTTCTTCATGTTGGTGCCATTGGATGATAACATAAACCATGAATGATTTTTAGGATGCAAAGATCCCCATTTTCAGGATCACCGCAGTTTTAACGGTGGTTGGGTTTTGATCTGTTTTGATCACTGCGAAAAACCTGGATGTGTTTTGGTTGGGTTTACACCCTGGAAGATTAACATGGAACATTCAAATCACCCATTTAGAAAGGAAAATGATCTTCCCAACCTCCAGGATTATGGTCCATGTTAATCTTCCAGGGTTTATCATTATCCTCGAGCCACCTTGCGGGTCTGGTGATCTCTTCCACAAAAAGGCGCAAGCGGTGGAGCGGCGTTTGGGCAAAGCCACGCTGCCACCGTACCTCGGAAGAGATCGGAAAATTCATGGCAATTTTGTCGCCGGGGGGTTAGGGGGTCATAGCTGGGGGGCTCGGGTAGTAATAAGGGAGAGCTCAATTTGTTCATCCTAAGGAGGTGGGCGGGCGGCTTTTTTTTTGCCCTTAAACTTTGAGTTTTGGGTGGTTTCCAAGTTTGTTAGCCGTTAAACTTTGAGTGTTTTTTTCCATTTTTGAATGAGAATGAATTGCCAAAGATGCCAGTGGAACGCTGTGAAGAGGAAGACTTGAAAAGTATGGAAGCACCACAATTTCAACGTGCAGTTTTTTTTCTTTTTAAATTATCCCCAGTTCTTACTGAAGATTCATTCATCCAATTTTATGGGTTGCATATGTTTCAGAATTGCACCAACTACTTCTTGTCCAGTTTAGTGGATATGCCTGAAAATTGTGCTTGGATTTTGTTTTGGAATTGTTGAGACACTTGTCGTTGGCTATTCGGCTTTGGTTCAACATGCGAGATACCAGCATTGATGGCATGGAATGTGTTGACTATACGTTTTCATTATATATATACGATGTAATAATTTACAGTATAGTGTATCATATATACATCAACTATGATATACTATATGTATATATCTATTGCAGGTTTGTGGCATTTGTTGTATCCCAACCTGTTGTCCTTTTTTTGCGCATCAGGAAAGGTTGAGCAAAACGCAAGAAAAAAAACAGTGATTTGGAGAAAGGTCTTTAACCGCGTGAATCCGAAGTGCTTACATCATGAGGACCACGCCAAAGTTGCAAATGTTGTTTTGCACCCTTGAAATTAAGCATGGAAGCCCTAAAGAGTAATGATAATGTTAATATGTTATTTGGAGGTGGTTTCAAATATTTTTTATGTTCACCCCTACCTGGGGAAATGATCCAATTTGACGAGCATATTTTTCAGGTGGGTTGAAACCACCAACTAGATATACATGCATATTGTTTGTAACATTAAAAACCCAGCAATTTCGGTATCCAAGATTTAAATTGCCAGCATGCAATATTGAATATCAATGTCGACCCTCTGTTCAAAGGCCGCCGCCTGCTCCTCGTGGACCCGTGCTGGACTTAGAGGGCTAAGGAGCCAGGTCTTGGTAGCTATCACTGAAAAATCTGGGTGGTGGTTTCAAATCTGTTTCGTGTTTATCCCTATTTGGGGAACATGATCCAATTTGATTGATATTTTTGAGATGGGTTGGTTCAACTGATCGTTCCTATCCCACCTTCGAACACGCCAAATGCTTGAAACCAGGGGATATGTGATCGTTCCCAGGAGGGTATATATATATATAAATTATACCGTGTACTAGGATTCCGAAATGAGACCCTTTCACATGGATTTAAGAGACACACAGGAGGGGCGAAATTGGTGTCAACTGGGACTTCCAATCGTTGCTGCGCTAGGCATTCTTTAGATTCACCAGGACTTGTGTCAGCATCGATTCAGCAGAAACCAGTTGATCGCTCCTTCTGTTCATGAAGGGGATTATACCACCCAGTTAGATATATGTGGATTATTTTATAAACCATTTTTTGTCAGCATCCCATAATTGACCAACACCACCAAAAAAGAAATGGAATCCGGAATGTAACATACTGGGTTAAGAATTGCCACTGTTCATACATGTTTTCTCAATTTTGGAGTGTTTGTTGATTCAAAGACTGCGTGGTGGTTTCAAATATATTTTTTTAATTTTCACCCCTACGTGTGAAATATTCCCGTTTAAACTAGATTTGTTCAAAGGGGTTGAAACCACCAACTAGAAGAGTTGGTGACGACACCCCTGCCATTATTATATTTGAATACTGTTTATCTCAACTTGCGCAACGTTTCAAATATCAACATTGGTTTCTGGTTTCATTTTTAATTTTCACCGCGAAAATTGGGGAAATGATCCATTTTCAGGAGCATATTTTCCAGATGGGTGGTTCAACCACCAACTATGCAATGTCCCAGAAGCTTTTTACCAATTTATGTTGATTTTTTTTGGCAAACATCATGTATACACAGTCCCTAGGGAACCAATCACATTGCCAATCACCTCTTAAAAGCAAAGTATTTAGGTTCCACTACCAATTCTCACAAGGTGAGCCAGGATCCCTAGGGACTTGAATGGTTGGTAAAGTGTCTAGTTCACCCCGGCCGGTTGCTGAAAAAACTTCATCGCTGGGTGGCTGATTTTTTCTGTTGAAAAAACGGCGCATTGGCTCAAGCAAATGCTGTGACATTGCAATAGATTGGATCACTGTTTGTCAGTAGATTGGGTAGTTAAAGGATGCCAAAAGGAGAAAACTTATAAATCTGAATTAATTGAGTTTTTGTTAGGATGATATTCTACTTTCCAGGATAGTTATTTAAAGATATTGTGTGCTTGAACAGAAGAGCGATGTATTTCGCCAAAGGTGTCGCGAAGAATCTGCAGGTAAATATTTCAGAATACGAACGGGACGTTCAGTTCGATGCATACCCCAAACGCGATCTATGTATGTATAGCGGTATTTATCTACATTTCGTCCCAAGCAACTAGCCAAATGAAAATATATACACCGACTCTCACTGAGTGGTTGGGACAGAGATTCAACATTGTGTTGCCATTGCCGCCCCCGCCATGTCGTGTCTCTTCAGCAAGGGTCAAGAGGATGCCCCCCCCGATGATTCCCAGGTGCGGTGTCACGCCGGGTTTTGATGGATCTTCGGGAAGTGACCAATGAAACCCACCAAGTCGGCCAGATCTCAGAGATGCGCCATTTTTCGAAATGCAGATAATATTGTGTGCAATGAGAAAAAATGGTAATTTATGTAGTTTATTTAGGTAATGGTTTTGGCACACCAACTGGTTATGTAGAGGGTCACTCAATTTTATGTGGATTATTTTATAAGCCATTCAAAGGATCCCTATATTCAAAGGATCCAGGAGCACTTTATCGAATGTACCATATAATGTGTTTGTTTTTTTCATTGCCCACGTCACGTGGACATGTATTTTTTCCTCCCCCCCTTGGCGCCAGTGGGAACCCCAAGCGATTAGATTGATGTATTGAGCTTTGGTTGGGTAAGTTTCAACTGCATCACAGTTTCAAGGGTGCTAACATCCCGATCTTCCAGTGTTCCCTTCTGTTTGGAACCAATCTCCCAGGCGACAGAGATTTTTTTTGTTGAGAACGATCGATACCAGGGTCTCAGTGATACGGAATTCAGGGACCGGCGACATCCAGTGGAAATTGTACCAAGGAATGGGAACGCACTCAGGAAACCAACAGTTTCAACGAGTGACAATCAAGTGCTATTGAAGGTTAAGATCATGAACAAAGTGGAGGTTTTAACATGGTGTTTGATAACTATTGCTTATCTGGGTGGTGGTTTCAAATATGTTTGTACTTTCACCCCTATACCTCGGGAAATGATCCAATTTGACTACATAACATTTTTTCAGATGGATTAAAACCACCAACCAGATAACTATTGCTTATGTTCACTTAGGTTGTGAGGGGAAATGATTCCATGTGACTCTGTAAAATGGGTTGAAACTCATCAACTACCAAGGTGGACTCCAACCAAAGCCCATGGAAAAAATGCAGCTTTGAAGCCCTGAAAATATGGGCTTATAACTTATATCTAACCCCTAAAAGTTCAGGAAACGTGGGTTCCCATGGGTAGGGATGAAGAATCGATTTCACGAATCCAAATAATCCAATGATTCTCTGACCCGCATGGGTGGCGAGGGTGGCGACTGGGAAAACCTTATAAACTCCAGGTTCAAGTTGGGTAAGAGGTTATCATAACTGGATGATGGTGTTTTCAAAGATTTTTTGGAATGTTCACAAGGAAGATTCCCATTTTGACTAGCATATTTTTCAAAGGGGCTGGTTCAACCACCAACTAGATAAAGAGTAGTTTCAGGTATATGATTGAGGTATATTCTGATTCTATTGCTAAATACATGATTAGAATTTCTTTTTATAGGTACATATCAAAGCTACACTCAAACAAAACATCCAGCAGTCAATTATTAGTCAATATGTACTATATATTTGCAAAACTATATATTTACCAGCACCTTCAAAGGGGTGCAATTAAACCCGGAGGGATGGTGAATTGACACTCTTTAGGAACCATTTGGCACCCAATTGAAGGTGTTGGTATACATTATATATTATGATATCATTGATATCCATCTTTTTTGATCATCCCCAAAAAACTACTGTTGATGGTTCAGAAATCCCAAACAACCACCTAGGATGTATAAGGCCCTGTAAATAATGGAGATGTTTGCCATATGGGTGTTTCCGAAAATAGAGGTACCCCAAAATGGATGATTTATAATGGAAAACCCCATTAAAATGGATGATTTGGGGGTACCACTATTTTTGGAAACACCCATATATCAACTGGTGAACGCCGGTTTTCTGAACCATCAACAGTATCAGGTAGCGGTGTTGAAGCTGCCCAATGGCCTGGAACATCGGATCAAGGTGCCGGTTGATGTTGAACAAAAAACAAAATGGGGAAATGATATTTATTTACCTAAGGATCCATGGGACTGGTATATTTTTTCTATTGATTCACCATAAAAATCAACCAAATGTAGGTACATATACCATACATGGATCCTATGGGTATTTCCCTACATGTGTTCAAGGATAGTTTCACACATCTTCCGGTGAGTGATGTTAGCAAATTGTGTCCCTCAACAAAAAACAACGGTTGTCGGTAAAGATTTCTGGACCCTGAGGATCCAGATATGTCCTAAGAAAGGGATTAACCCTACAAATCCTATTGTGCGGATGGGATGTTTCGACCATCAATCCTACGATTTCGGGAGGGGTCTGGATCCTTAGGGATATTTCTCTACATGTGTTCAAGGATATTTTCAGGGACCACCAATAATGGGACCCCATCTATGGTAAGTTTCCCATACTATGGGACCCATATTTCAAGAGATTCTTATGGGGGTCCCTGAAAATCCCACTGATGTATGGTTGGTAAATTAGGTTAATGCCATGGGAACCCATAACCTTCATTTTTGGGGGTTATAACCCATATGTTGAGGGCTTAGAATTCTTGAAACCTTCATGTTTCATGGTTTTGGGGTCCAAGGGTGTAAGGTAATTACAGGCATCATCACATGGGTCTACCATTTTGGGGTGGATCAGACTTGATTACTAAAATGTAGGGTAATCTTGAGGAAACTCCGTGAACAAAAATAGTGTATGAAGTTTGGGTTGCTGAATATCGCTCTTCCTGAAACAAATTCTCTCGCACCACCTGAAATGTATGGGTTGGAGTTGGAGGATGAAATGTTGTTTTTTTTTCAGATGGCGTATTTTCAAGGGCATTTTTTATGTTAGTTTTAATTGGAGCTTTTTAAAGATTTGGAAACTACGGTTTTTTGTAATTCTTTCACCAGGAAGATATGGGGAGGTGAAAAATCCATGAAAGAAAATTGCCAGAAAATGGAACTTGGAAGGCCAGATTGAAAGGCTGTAGGTTGCCGTTTAGTATGGTTTGGGAGTGACAGGATTGGAACTTTGAAGGTCATTGATCTCATCTATTTTTTACAACGTATACAACGGAGTATATTGCAATGGTTGGAAAAATCTATTAGTAGCACTACCTTGGCTACACTTATGGCTTCATTTATAGTAATGATGTTTTGAATAGGCGAAACTGGGATTTCAGGGCCTCCCAAAACGAAAACACATCCGTGGGTTGGAGCAACCTTCGAATGTATTGACACATTCAACCCCGTTTTTGCTCCACGAAGTAGTCAGAAAAAAACTGCAAGTTGGACTGGTGGATACCTAGAAATTACCTTGAATACCCTGTCAAGAACTAACATATCATATATATATATATTACCCTCCCAAAGATACTTTTGAAGATGACTTTCATTTTCCCGTTTGGTGGGATGTTTTTTTGTGATCGTTCCCTGGAGGTTTTTTTTTGCAACAAAAAAGGTCATTTTTTAAGAACAAAAACTCTCAGGCAAAAAGGTGTGCTTTTTGAAGGATCAAACTTACAAGCCAACTGAGCAATGAACAAAAATGGGTTGTTAGGGTTATTATACTACCCAATTATATGGTGATTAGCATAAACCATTATAGGGATCCCGATTAAAACCAATATCATGGAAAGTACGAGTTTTTTTGTGGCTCAACTGAAGTCTAAGCAACTGTTGTGTTGTTGTTGTTGTTGTTGTTGTTGTTGTTGTTGTTGTTGTTGTTGTTGTTGTTGTTGTTGTTGTTGTTGTTGTTGTTGTTGTTGTTGTTTGTTTTTCTTGATGATTATTTGCACCCCAAACTTAGTGGCTGGTTCCAGTTCGTAACATAGTAGTAATGGCCTACTGTATATATATATATATTTATATATATGAGTTATGAAATTTGAAAATTGTATAAGTACGAGTAATTGTCAAATCGCATTCTTACTTTATGTGTTCATCGTCAATAATGGCTACTATTATGTGTATATATTTACACTACTATACCTGTTTATATATTAATATATGCCACAATCTTTACCTTACACATCAAATACCAATTATTGTATATGTTTTTATATTTACACCCCTGATATTTACCATGGATGCTAAAAAATGCCATATTTGAAAAGAGGGACCTTTTACAAACCGATCAGTTTTGGCATTGATGTATGATTTTCTGGGGAGTATACATAACCCTAAGAATCCACATCCCTCCCAATCGACTACGACTTTTTGGGATTCCAATCCCATCCTTAGAATACAGCAGGATTAGATCGGTATCATCCACTTCCTAGAAGACACCTGGTCTCTTAGGATAAGTGAAGTATAACTCTAGGGGTGTAGAAAAAAATCCGTTACCCATTCAGTTTCGGCCATTTGTAGCGGCCCCACAACTCCATTTATTTATACCGTAGGGGCCGACTATACCCCATTGAAAACACATCCCCTGAAAATCAATGGTTGGAAGATGATTCATTTCCTTCTAGAATAGTATATACCTTTTTTAGGATTCCATATTATTTTCTTTTTTGGGGTGGGGGTACCCTAAAATCTCCCTTGAAAATCCACCCCAAAACAATATGTTAGAAATCCCCAAAATCTTCGAATTCGTCGTCGAATCCTGTTAAATCCTTTAGTCGTTGAATCAAAAAAATCCAGGTTTTGAAGCCGACGCATGGCAACTTGGTGAAATCGACCCTGTGGTCGTGTCGTCGTTTTTTTTTATTTCGTGCTTGACAAGGAGGCTTGTTTTTTTTAATGAACTGGAAACCGTAGGAATTCGTAAGCATTTGCCTGGGGGGGCAACTGGAAATATACCTGGGTTTTAGGGGGTTCAAGTTGATTTCCAGGTAATATTTGATGACCCCTTGGTTTTGGTGTGAAATTTCGGTGTTGGTTTGGAGGGGTTGACCTTCAAAAATAGAAGTGATGGCTAGGTAAGCTGGAATATGTTCTTTTCATGTCTTTTCTTTGATTACATGTAGAAGGAAACAAAAAAAGAGTTTGAACTTTCATGACCCTGGAAGTCGTTGCCACCATTTAATAAAAATGGTGGTTCCTTCCTGATGATGAATAAACCCTTACTATGAACACAAATTGTGGTTTGTAAACCAACCGGACTAAAAATGAGCTACGAAAAAAAGCCTCCTGCTTTCCATGATAAGGGATCCTTATATATCTTATATTGGCTTATAAAAATCCCCATATATTGGCTAGTATAATCCCCTATACAACCTAAACAACCTGTGTTTTTTCAGTGCTCAAATGGTGATTGGAGGTTGGGACTTCCAGGCTAATAGAGAGTCCTTTAACTGGGTCATGTACTGTACGGGTCCCGTTTTCCAGGACTCCACGTTTGAAGGTCTTAAGACTGAGCGGCCACAAATGCCAAACATACTTTGCTAGGTGGTGGTTTCAAATATTTCTTATTTTCACCCCTACCTATTTAGGGAAGATTCCCAATTTGACTAATATTTTTCAGATGGGTTGAAACCACCAACCACGTCGTCATTTCTTTTGACACAAAAGAGACAAACAACAAATTGAAATTTTGTTTGCAATGGTTCCTTATATACCTTTTACAAGGGGTATCACTGACTACATGTTCTGACAGTAAGTGGCCTGGGATATGTATGCTTATATAGATACATAGATATGTACGTGTTGATTCTAGGCTGGAATTATTTAAAGCTACTATAGAGTCCATATGAACCAACCAAACATGTACATAATATGTATACTGTTCTCATTACAATGAGGCTTTATTCAAGGCCGGGATGAAAAAACATATGCGGAGTTCTGACCCTGGCGACATATCTTGTGTGTGTCTTATCTTGATGTTTGAAGTGCCCAGGAGATGATCTCTTCTTGGATATTCGCGATTTGCACAGGCCAAATGTGAAGAAACACAAAATGGGAAGCCCAACAAAAGCGGAATTTTCATTCCTTGAGGGGCGAGTGAATGTGATTCAGCCCCGTTAGTATCCAGAAGACAAAGGGACTTGCTTGTTTTTTGGGATGGCAGTTGTTGTATGTGTTCTTTTTGGTATGTTGTTTCAAGAAAGTCTGTGAACTCAGTGAAATTTGTTTAGATCATTGTCTGTTCACATTGATTGGCGCGGGATCTGGCAACTTCAATTGATGAGTCTTTTGATGCTTCAGTAGAATCAATGTCAGCCGTTTCATTTAAAAAACAACAACCACTACTGTACATCTACCCGAAATTCTACTGGACATGTGCATTCTCAAACTGATTCGCAGCAGGTGATTGATGGATCATTTAATTCAATCAATCAATCACGTCATGTCATCCCAGCTAAACAACCCCAACCCCCCAATCCCCCATCCCCCAAAACCACTTCCTCAACTACAGCACCTTTCCACATAACCCCCAACACCTTTCCCCCAACAACAACTTTCCCCAACAACTTCACTCGCCTTCAGGGCGACGGGATGTTTTTCCTATGATCCTGGTTTCACCTGCACCGGCTCTTGCCTTTCAGCCATCACGTTCATTGATGGACCAAAGGTCCGAGAGTCGGGACCCGTTGAAGGAGTGGAAGGGGGGGGAAATATTAATAGCCAACACAAGGAAACAAGGTAGACGAAAACATGGTTAACACTGTCAACCTACCCCGAAGAATATGGTAATTTGATGTAATTTGTATGAATTGTTTGGTTCTAGTGGGCTATAGAATTGGTTGAGTTTTATGATGAATGTAATTTGAAGATATATTGCAATGATGGATGGTGTGAGCTAAGGTTCCTTTTGTTTTCTTTTAAGAAAGACATTAGACACTCACAGGTGGTTTGATTGAAAGAAAGAGCTATATTACACACTCTCCACATGAACTCACCATGCTTCTCCATTTTGAGATGAGCAAATGTCCATCAGAAACCTTCAGCTGTCCTTTTTTGAAAAATAAAACATCATGAACATCAATACCTCTTCGCAGATTTCAGTGTAAAATGGCATCATGCAGGGGGAAATCAAAAATCAAAACCATGTGTTGACAAGGTGACATGAATTAAACCATGTATTTCCCCATGTGTTGACCTTTCATGGAAAATACAAATAGGATCCTTGTATGGTATATTTACCTACATTTACCATAAAAATCAACCAAATGTAGTTAAATATACCATACATGGATCCTATGGGTCCGGAAAAAAACCATCCCCGGGTGGAAAAATCCTCAGGGCATTTGTCTCTATCGTGGCTTTCCGGTACCTGAACTTGTCGACTCTGCTGAAGCGCTGGAGGCTTGAAGAGCTGGACGTTTCTTCCTTCAAAATAAAGGGATCAAATGAAAGGAACCCATTTTGGGGGGGAATCTGGTAGGTTTTGCAGGGATATTTCCCCTTTATAATAGTAATAAACAAAGAAATTATGGAAGTTTGGGGTTGGTGGCTTTATAAAAAAACAGACCCCTGAAATTTCACGCTCTGTGGTATCCGGGGTGATCCAGATTCCAGATGAGGCTTGAGTCATTGACCACCTTTTTGGAGGGGAACAACTCCATTGGTGGATTGAACAAAAAACTGTAAGGTGACAAGGTGACATGGTGAATTTTTCACATGAAAGAATTTCGAACATGAGTTGTATATGTAGATATATATATATATATATGTTTACTGTAATTACCTGAATATACATATTATTTTATGTTTACTGTAATCGTATATATACTATTGCTTCCCACAAAAGCTGGCAAGGAACCTGAAAATGCTAGCTCCACAAAGGAATCTCCTTCGAAGGCTTCATTTTCAGGTTCCATGTAAGTTTTTTTGGGTGTATTCATGATCCTTCATCCACATGGATGCCATAAGTCTTGGGCACGTGATGTGAGCTTTGTGTGTGGTGATCCTTGATGATCATGTGAGACCATTAAATCCAGGTCAGTAGCAAAGTCAGAAACCACGAGCTTTGTTTGTAGTACACAGAATCGATATAATATGATGTGTATTCATGTACTACTGTAACACTATTACTTGTAGTAAACTCCGCATTTGGCTGCAGTTGTTTTTTTTCAAATGCATTTCATGTAGTTCAACATACCAGTCCCATATACGTCCTATGGGGAAAAGATCTACAAACTACCACAGCTTGCCGCTTGCTGCCCTTGATCGAAGATGTAAGGTAGTTTAGTATGGGAAATTCCCGACCACCCAAAACACCATGAACAAAGTCTATATTCTATATTTGCCTTACTTCAATGTATTTCAGCCTGGTGAAGTACTTACTTGTATTTGTGCTTGCCAGTGATTGTTATGGTTTTTAACCAGATACTGTTGATGTTTGGAAATCCTGCTAACCAGTTGAAGTTTGGTAGTTTATCACATTATTTACAAGGTTTTATACATTGCAGGTGGTTAGCCAGATTTCCTCCATCAACAGTACCATCCACCTCTTAATTTGAACGGTTTCCTTGGTTTTTGGACATCTCAAGAATTGCCACCTTGGGTTCAGGTGGCATATGTGCTGCTCGTGGGCGAAAAGCCGAATGTGCAGCAATACCAGCAGTTCCGGAAGGAAATTCAACAGCACATGTCCCTGGTCCCTGGTTTGGTTATAAGGCCTCTCAACATGACCGACTCGAGAATGCATTGGATTTGGACCATCCAACGGTCCGTTTTTTTGATGCCATGAAGGTGGCAGCAAGAATTACAGAATGTTTAAGGTCCATGTAAAGCATGGCCGATGTCGTTCGTACACCTTTATGCCTTGGATTTCTTTGGTTGCCGAATTTTGAAGACACCTGGGACACCCGTTTCTCCATTTGTTTTTCCGGGATTTATATAATTGGAAGCCCTTTTCGGGATCAAAGAATGCAAGTGCTTGAGATAATTTTGAGGGATGACCTTATACACGGACCCCCTAAGTAAGTTGCCATCAAGGCTCGAGCTATCAAAATACTCAAGTTTTTTCGGGGTTGATGTTCAGGTAGGTCCGACCGGGACGGAGATTTCTTTGAGTTGATGAAAGAAAGTCTTGGGTGTGGGCCCGTTTATGTTGATAGTAAGTAACATTCTCCTACTTGGAGGATCATCCCACTTAGTAAGTGGTTAATAACCATGGTTAGTAAGTTCCCTATGTAGGGTAATTCCCTTTCCAAATGGGTTAAATGGCTTATACATAGGGGTTACTAACCTCTTACTAATTGGGATGATCCTCCAAGTAGCAGCCGAAATGGCCAAAGCTACTGGAGCTATTTCTGGTGATCGTGAGGGTGATACTGATACTGTTTCATGGAAGAACTCTGGCAGAACATATGGAATAAGTGTTGAGGCAGTATCAGTTGAGAGGGTAAATATTGAATATCATGGTTAGCCGGATTTCTTTCATAAACCATAATTTGGACTAGCATTGATACAAGCTAAGAACATCTTAACATGATATTCTGCAAGGTGGGCCCCTACTAACTACTTATAAATGGAGTTTTTAACCCCTATAAGTAGAGTTATAACGGTATACCCACTTACCTATTTATAAGGCCATTTATAGGGGTTATAACTCCATTCATCACTGTTTGGGGCTCACCTTGTGGAGCACCAGGCAACCTGTCAACATAACTCTTCGACAGATTTGTAGCCACCTGTGCATGACTCTACCAGCCAATATTTCAGTTATATGGGGGTTTCCTAAAATGATGGTACCAAACAACCATTGGTTTTCCTACTAAAAATGATCATTTTGGGGGTGTTTTGGGGGTTCCACCATTTTAGGAAACACCCATATATGTGCATTGTTTTTTAATGATATCATACGATCACCCTCACCAAATACACCCCCCAGAAAATTAACATGAAACCATATGAAACCCGGAAATCAGCCAATTGAAATCCGGAAAATCATCTGAACCAAACCTCCATGGCGTCAAGTTTCCAGGGTGTATGTGGTGCATTCATATTGAAAACTTGATCCAAGTAGAGCCAATAGATGAATCACTCGTTCCAACCCTGTTGATTTGCTTCAAGGCCTTGGCCGGTGCGTACGCAAAGAAATCCCTCATGAAAACTAGAGGATCACTTATGGTAAGATTAGCCACTTTTACCAGCAAACCTTCATCCCCACCTCAGATGCTCCAAGTATAGAATATTTACCTACATCTACCATGAATTTATGGGACATGTTGCTCAATATTTCATACATGGAACAACTCGGCACCCTTCAACTATGACATGCATGGTCTCAGCTAGCTAGTAAAAAAACACACTCGTTTTTACTAGGATACCACATCGATCCGAACATTAGAAATTTACTCAGATCCTTTTTTTACCCAGTGATGTAGGGATTCTTAAAAAATGCCATTAGAAGAATCCCTGTTATTCAGTCGTATGATTGAATGTCAGGAAAGGGTTGCTGTTGCTCAAGTGTTGCTCAGTTTTGGGTGTTTTTGTTTCTTGACAAGCTGAGGTTAGTGCATGAAAAGGTGAAAGCGATGTTTTCAAACTTCACCATCAACGCTCATCCTATGGCCATCATGGTCTCTTGCCAAAAACAACGGTGGAAAGCTCCGTTTAAAACCCAAGGGTTGAGCACTTTTTTGAAAAGGCAACAGCAAAAAACATGAAAACCCTTGATTTGGGTAACAAATCACTCCTGAAATAGGAAGTTGCTACCAAATGAAGGGAATTGTTACCCAACTTCCAGGTATTTTGTTGAAACATTCCATTGAAATGTTGAATGATTCCCTGTAGGAAGTTTGGGAAGGGAATCATTCAACAAAATACCTGGAATTCTTCTATTTTGCCCGTCAGGGGAGCCCATGAACACAGGGGATGATGGGTTGTTTTTTTTTCCAAAGGTACCTGGAATAGCAAGAAACTAAAACTATTTGTCGAGTTTTCAAATGCCTCAAAATCATTGTTCATCGGTTACAGGCATCAGCATCTTCATGTACACAAAATTCATGAAAGTCAAAGACTATTCAAATAATTGTCCCCCAATTCTTGGATGATTCAAATTCCCTACTAAAGATATATAGTCTCTGGTGAAAGCCTACTATGTCAATGGTCTTTGGACTTCCGGGGACAGATTTGCATTTCTGTTGCTTGTCAAGTGGGGGGATTCTTTGGATATTCAACATAGCCAGGTGGTAGATTCAAGTTTCAAAGATGTTTTATTATTATCCCAACCCTTGGTGGATATTTTCCAATTTGACTACCCTCCAGTAAACTAACACTTCAATGGAAAATCACAATTTTTAGTTGGAGATACATCTTCAAATGGTGTTCAGATGGTTGTTTTCCATTGCATGTTAGTTTGCCAGAGGGTAATATCTTTCATCTAGATTGGCACCACTAACTAGCCAGCTCGCTAGTTTCTTGGGCTTATCTTCCAGGTGATTTTGTTTACTCTCTGCGATGGTAAATGTTTGTAACCTTTTTTCCCCGCCATTAAAAACAAGCAAATGAAAGTCTTCCAACAATTCTTCCTCCCTCCTGATTTTTGTAATGGGGTCTGTGTAGGGGGTACTAAAAACAAGCTGGTTGGTTGACTTATGAAGGGTGATATCCTACACTCTGCAATTTTGATCCGGTCATTACACAGCCACCTAGTGTGATCACTGAAATCTATGCGCAGCCAATACCAACAAAAAGAAATAGCCGGCCTTCTATGCTAGCGGATGTTTGTGCATTCATACTGTTGATGGCTGAAATCCTGCACCATTTGATGGGTAATTTCTCCCAGGGTTTTATACATCCCAGGTGGTGCACGATTTCTTCAATCAACAGCAACGCATATTTTGTTGGAGGGATGCGTTTGCATTGTTTGTTTTGGCGCCACTTTCAGGCATGAACAGATTGAAACTTACGCTATTCCAAGACTTGAGTCGGGTCATTTGTCAGCTATATGTAAACGTAACATGTTTGTATAGCATATTTTGCATCAAGATATGTGTGTAGATAATAGTGGGATAATGTAGACATATACATATTTTGCAAAGTATCTTAGAAAGAGTTACAACCGTGGCCTCCAAGTTGGGCCAACAGACAGTGAGGTTGCAGTGATTGGTGCATTGAGTTGTAATTTCTCGGAGTTGGACCCTTTGAACGACACTTGGAAGGTTGTTTGTTCAGGATGTTTGAATGTACCCCCAAAAAATTGTGCGCCCTCCAAAAAGGCCAAAGGAAGGTTGTTGAAAGGGGATTTGTTGGGGATGAAATGCGACCCTTTGAATGACACTTGGAATCCAAGAAATCTCCGTCCCGGTCGGACCCACGGAATATCAACCCCGAAAAAACCTGAGTATCTAATAGCTCGATTCTCAATCGCAACTTGGTAAGGTCCCATTTAATTTTTGAGGGATGGAAGTTTTTTTTGTAGAATGTGGGGAAAAACACCACCTACCAAGTGGGCCCCCCAAAAACCGCCCATAATTTACAGAGGTGAAATAATCCGAGTTCACCATTTATAAGGCCATCATAAGGCCATTTATAGGGGAATGTTGGCCTAGTGATGGCAGTTTTTTTCGTATGAAAAACCAGGTTTAATTAACAGGGGATGAAAAACTTGCCAGTTGTATAGGGATTATGTTAAGGCATTATTATGCAAGGATCCGTATCAACAAACTAGTAGGGCAATTTTGTTGGTTGTTAAGTTCTTAAACACAACTGCCACCAAAAAAGATAGGTCTATAGATGATTGTCTATCAAAAATCGCTCAGAAGCCATTATTTCACGTTCCTTTCATGAACCAGCTGCAGGAGATGGGAAAAAAACACAACGAAAATTAGCGGCTGGAACACAAAAATCACTACCATGTGAAAGGGAAAATCATCTTCCAAACCTTCATTTTTGGGTTGAACCGCCGTCAATGATCCATGGTGAAAAAACACTTTCAGCCTTTGTTGGTGAGATGTTTTTCCATTTTTCCATGGCAAAATCCTTTTTTTTTGTTTCGTGTTAGGTTGGCAGCCAGCCAGGCTCATAAGATCAGATACGTTAGGAAATCATGGAACCTCCAAATGGCGACTTTACTAAAGGTCTCCATTTCCCCCGGATGGCTTCCAAACACCTAACGTTTTGGAGGTATGACTGAACCCCCAAACAAAACCTATTTAACAAAGACCAAAGATTGAGATTTTTTGTGTTTGGAAGACTATATAGGTTTTTTTTTTGGGGGTTCAAAATGTTAGCATTCCCTAAGGATCCAGATATGTCCTAAGAAAGGGATTACACCTACATTCATATTCTTTTCGGATGGGATTGGGACCATCAAACCTACGATTTTCGGGAAGGGTATGGATCCCTACAAATTAAGATTTCTGCCTAGGAAGTCCATCGTTGGTTGGCTTGCACTCGTTTGATTGCCAAATTTCCCGTTTGGGTCGCCCAGAAAGGGATTTTAAAGGCAGTTGCTCCATGGCGATGGTTGATATTCTAGATCAGATGTGCTGATCTTGATGAGCATTCATCAGCAGCAGATGTCCATTTGTTCTACTGAATGAAGAGCAAATGAGCAATAAGGTGGGGGTTGAGCACCAACCAGTTTCAGTTTAGTATTCTTATTTCTAGATGTTTATTTGGGAAGGGAAGCAACAAGAAAAAACTGGTGGAATTGATTGGATGAATGTGTCCTTTTGGTTGAGAGAAAAAGCTGGCGCATGGCAACAGCTTGTCAGGCTAAGGCTTGTTGTTCTTTCCGGAAGTTTCATGGACGTAGGGCTTAGGTACATGGGTTGCTACTTGCCTGCGATTTTCCATGGTCGAACTTTCTCAGGGATTGGAATCCGGAATCCCTGCTAAAGATAAACAGGCATAGCTAGGTGGTGGTTTCATTTTTTCCGTTTTCACCCCTACCTGGGGAAATGATCCAATTTGACTAATATTTTTCAAATGGGTTGAAACCACCACCTAGATAATGTTTATCATGTTTTTTTTTGCATTTGTTTCATGCTTTCTGGCAAGCTTATATACATTTAGGATGTGTTTGTTCTCGCAGGGTCGCTTGAGAGAATTTGGTGTCTCAAAAAAGCAATCCCATGCTGTCCATGGGGGTGTATGTACCAATCCATGAATGGTTGATTTTTTATGGTACATTAATAGGTAAATTTACTAGGTGGTGGTTTCAAAACACATATTTTATATGTTCACCCCTATTTGGGGAAGATTTCGAATTTGACTATGATTTTTCAATTGGGTTGGTTCAACCACCAGCAACTGGATAGGTAGATATACCATGGATTCTATGGAAATATTTGGCACAACCATTTCACATCCCAAGATGCAAAGGATGCATTCCAACCAGTTGGGCTCCAAGGTACATTTTTGGATGCTTCAAAAGTAAGGACTATTTCAGATGAATTTCTCCAAGATGCTGGACAAAAACTCCATGATTGTCTAACATAGCCACGTGTTGTTTTTCCATATTTGTTCCAATATGTTCTATCTGAAACTTTGTGGATTTTCCATTTTTTGGATTTGCTCCCCCCCCAACACGCAGGATGCCAGTCACTACCGGGATGATTTTGTATGTTGCCACTGTTACCGGTTGGGGGAGTAGATCCAAATTATGTTTGGAGTCGTGAAGGGTAACACGTTTATAATGGCTAATCAACCAACCCTTCCCCCAAGGTACTCCGACTACCCCCTAGGTAGAAGGCCTTATTAAGGGCTCATTAACCATTGGTTTCCCTTAATAAGGCCTTATTGTTGATTCTTTATGGTAAATTGATAGGTAAATATACATAATTGCATGGATTCTATGGGAATAGTTGGCACATCCCTTCACAACCCGAGATCCCAAGATCCTTCTTGTTCCCTTTTTTTGTGGGGTACGTTAGTGTGGGGGTAGGTTGACCAGCCATGACGGCTTTTAGCCTTGCGAATCAGTTGATGAAACAACAGGTGCTAGCTTGCTGGGCTTACAAGACATCCATAGGTTTCTCGGAATCAACTTGAGCTACAAAGAAAACCTGGCTGTTTGGGTTGTATCATAGGGATCCATGGTAACTATGAGCATATTCGTTCTACTTTCTATAGCTATAGACTATAGGGATCATATACATACGATGTTGATGTTCATCGTCTTTTTTGGCAAATATACCACCCTGAAACCTATCATGTCCGCTGAAAATTGATGGATGGAAGATGTAGTTTCCTTTCAAAAGGGTCCTTTTTCAGGTGTTAATTTTCCGTGGTGTAACATCATTTTATGTGTTATGCCCATGGGAACTCCCATTTATCTCCCAGAATATCAGTGAGATTGAAGCTGCCAGATTGATAAACACCTTATGGAAATGGACCGTCCATGAACATGAAAATGATCTACGCAAACTAATCCAACTCGAGAAAATTGACGATATGATATAGTTATACTCGATGTATTCCAATCTGTTCATGAAATTGCATCCCATTTCTAGGTTTGTTGAAAATCATCAAGAGATGTAATGATGCTCGAATCTTCAGTTGTTGTGGTTGATGTGGTTGTGTCGGTATGGGTTATCGGATTGCAGTGGGGTTTTTGTTGACTGCGAAAGGTTGGCCATGTCGGACATGGCCCCTCCAGGGTTGGCACCAACCATCGTTATAAATGGAGTTATAACTTACTGTAACCCCTATAAGTAGGGTTATAGCCCCAGTTATATACTCATCTATAAGGCCATCCACATGGGTTATAACTCCATTTATAACGATCGTAGGGGGCCCACCTTGTATGGCCCTTCAAACTACTATCAGTTGGTAGAAATAGGGGGTTTTATAACCCATAGTATCCATGTATGGTATGTTTACCTACATTTACCATAAACATCAACCAAATGTAGGGAAATATACCATACATGGATCCTATGGGTAAGACCTTATGGACAATTCTTTGCCCCCGAAACGACAAGTGAAAACCCTCCAAGCGGCAGGATCTACCGGTAACAGTGTCCACCAGGACTATTACATTCTCAGTAAAAGAATCCCTATGAACCTTTGTTCCCTAAGAATCCAGACCCTTTCCTAGAGTAGGATTGATGGTCGAAACATCCCATCCCCATAATAGGAATATAGGGAAATCCCGACATCTCAGGGCATATTTGGATGCTAAGGGGATTGACACTGTTAGTAGCTGGGGGGTAGATCCAACACATACCAAAAAGAAGTCTTATGAAATTCTAGGTCAGTTAGGTCAGTTGTAAGGCTTATGATTAGGGCCTTTGACTCCACTTGGAATCGCTTAGGACTCAGGACCCTTGCTGCTCAACCAACCACCTTTAGAATTCATGTAGGGGCCATCCTCCGTAATGAGTGTATATACTTGGAAGCTTTTGGTGATTGACATCATTTGTGAGTTTGGAAAGGAAGTATAATTTGTTGAGTCCCAATTTTTTTTGGGTATACGAAAAGAATTTCCTACATCTTTTGGTGGGTAGTTACTACACAAAACAGGGTTCAATTTGGGATTTCTCCAGGGACCGCAACACTTGGAGGATCATCCCCAGGACTTGCAAGTGGTTACTAACCCACCCCCATGGCTATAAGCCATGAAAAGGCCATTTACCTGATCCTTTTTGGACGAAAACTAACCATGGGCCAATTAGCCACTTACTTCTTCCTGGGATGATCCTCCAAGCAATATCTGACTCAAACCCACACCAATTCCCATACTTCTTATGGGAGTGGGATTAGGGAGTACTGGTAGTATGGGTGTCTGGGGGTCCTACTATTGATCCGCGGCAATTTCTCTAAAGAGCTGTATTTTTCCTCCGAGGTCAGCCAATGATGTACCCCCGCAGCGATCTGAGCTTTGCGGAAAATTTCTTGTTTCCTGACGTCGCGAAAGAAAAAAGTGGTGAAAGGTAAGGTAGCTTTCAAAAAAAACGACAAAGCAATATATGATATGTGTATGTATACGTTTTTACACATATGACATGTATACATATATATATATATTTATATACACATATATTTTTACTCTATAGGCAATTCATAGCAACCATTCCCGCCGGTTGGTCAACCCCATTTTTGGTAGTGAATAGTAAGGGAATCCGGACCCCAAAATGGTCACTCAACATTCAGGTTTCCAGGCGTTGAGTGACCATATAACCAAAGCGCCAAATGGCAGGAAGAATCGGGAAAATTCATGGTCCTAAAAAGACCTGATGCTTTGTGTCTCATCATGATTCAATGATCATGATTTGTATATCCATCGGATCCATGTATATATCTACCTACATTTGCTGTCAGAATCAACCATTTATGTATAGGTAAATATACCATACATGGATGCTATGGGTCTAGGGTGTATGGTAACTTTGGGACTTTCCTCCAAGGTTTACGTCCCTCCAAAAAAATGACTGTTGGAACCCAACTAGGTGATGTTTTCAAATATGCTTTATTTTCACCCATATTTGGGGAAGAGTTCCACTTTGACTAGTATGTTTAAGAGGGGTTGGTTCAACCACCAACCAGCCAAAACGTGTGGGTTCGGATCGATGTGTTTCCCCTTGAAACAAGGTCGATCTTAGTTAAGCCACTTTTGAGGCGAAGATTCGTGAAAAACAGTTTGGCCGCGTTTTCGGGTGGGATATGAGTGACGATTCTTAGCTGAAAAACAATCAACGTTTGGTACGCCCAAGATCAGTTTCTGACCTGAAAAAGAAAGAAAGAAACAAACAAACAATGAAAAACATATGAAAAACTTACATGTAGGTTTTCCCACAGACTGTGGCAAAAAGAAACACCAAGCCGAGGTATATGATGTTTGCGACACCTATGGAAGAGTATAAGGTGAATCCTGTGGCTGCCCGTGCTATCAATGCCTTTATGATTTTGCACATGGATCACGTCACTTGCCTGTGGATTCTTGTTGCCTTGTTCCAAAAGACGAGAACAGATGCATACAATGGACCACTGGGTGATTTTGAAGGAGCTGTTTGGAAATGGAAAGATGGAAACATACTGTTAATAACGGAGTATACTACTTGTTTAGCGGGTCTAGGAGCGCTTCCATCATCGTTAATACATTGAGAAAATTTGAGGAGACAGCACAAATGTATACAAATGTTGAAAACAAAAATGTAAGCAGGCAAAGATAGTTGTGTACGGGACTCACACAAAAGAAGCAGCTTGTCAATCAGATATGATATTTGGATATTTATATTTCGGGAGAAGTTATTCCGAAGAATTAAAGAATGAAACTAACAAGAGCTCCAGAAGCCATGAAATCACTGCGTAGATACATCAAACCACATACATACTACATGTGCGATCTCACATACCTAAAAGGTTTGAAAGAAAGCAGGACGACTCATCCAAAAAATATCACTGCTGTGCATCAGAATTTCCAATGGTAGGGAAACCTCAACTGGTTAGTTGAAAACGAACAACTCGCATAAGTTGGGTTATGATTTCAACTATCCTGTTTTGATCTGTCGACGACAAGCGGCTTCTTCCCGCTGCACCCACCCGTAGAATCATTTTCCTTGTCCTGAAAACAACGCGGGGAAAAAAAAACATATTACTCATCCATTATGGCAGATACCATGTCACTTCATGTTTTTGTCTATTTCATGTTTCAGTTCACTCAGCAGGATGCCTTCAATCACTGTAGTTACCTAGAACCCAAATGACCCCTGTTTTGATTGGAAAGGGCCTTCTTTTGAAGGGTTGAAGCCCCAAAATAGAGGACACACACACTTTCCAGGTAGTTTATTGATAGGAACCGAACCCCTGTCGACCAGGAACAGAACGCGTCAACCTCCACAGTGCGCATTGCTGGAAGTTCACAGGCGAATCCTTATGCTTGTATTGCAGCAGGCCAGCATTTCAAAACGCTATGCTGTTTGGGGAACATCCCCCAACCATCTTGTGGGTGGAACAGATCATGCTAAGTGAGCTTCATTCAGGAAATGGGGAGTTTTTGGAGATGTTGCGGGTGACATTTTTGTGTTGGAGTGTTTTTGGTTGGCTGTTTCAAGGAGTGGGGGATAATAGGATGTCTACAAAAATGACAGGAATTCAGTTTAAGGCTTGGAAGAAGTCCAGCCGGGTCCATGGGGTCGAAATGGAACCCCCGATCCTACCAACGGACAAACTGTGGTCCAAATGGACTTCCTGGGCGAGTATGGGGCGAGTAACATTTTTACTTGCTGGTGGTTTTTTGTTGAAACATTTTCTAATGTTCACCCCGATCCACTGGGGAAATGATCCAATTTGGCGTGCGCATATATTTCAAACGGGGTTAGACTGTTTGGACTATACCAACTATAGTTGAAGTCCCTTGATGTTTTCTAAATGTCAAAGGGTCGAAAGGTCTTCAAGGGAATCTTTCAACTTTTTCAAGGTCAAAGTGTGCCTGGAATGTCCCAAAGTTGTGTTTGGTGTGTGTGTTTTTGTCCAATGACTTGCTCACATACCCTTTATAATTGACCATCCCAATTCCAATAGTACATGTTCATTCTGGCGAAAAAAAACATCTCTTGGCAGAATTGCCAATTCGAAAATTACAACTCAAGCCTTATGCAGCCACTGATCTGCAGCCCCTTCCAGGTGTGGCATCATTGTGGGGCCCTGCCCATGGCGGTGCCAACGAAGCAGTACCTCTGCAAGGTTAAGACGAAGGTCAGGTGAATTATATCGAACTTACACAACCTCACCCTGAAAGATGGTTTATATAACTATATGTTCGAACTAATTTAGGAAGAGAATCCACCAAACAAAGCTTTATTTCCAGAATTTTGTAGGTGGGATGAAATAGTGCAATTCACTGAATTCACCCCGGTAACAAGGGGTCATTCACCCTTTGCGTTCCCTGAAGTACGGCCTCATTGTCGGAGGGGTCCACGGGGGGCTCACAGGGTAGGTTGACTTGTCACTGGCCACCAAAACAGTGCTGAGTTTGGGATAATGAAGCACAACGGAACAGCAGCGCGCCAGATTTGCCATGATACATTCCCAGACACTTGTTAATGTATGATGTATTTACTCTATATATTTACCTACTAAACTATACCCAAATGTAAGTAGATAGCCGTAGCCCCATACATTGAGTGTCTGGGATTGGGATAATTAGTCCAAGGGTTGTTTGATTTGCCCAAGATGCTGGCTCGTGGAACGAGATCCCCCGAGCCCAAACATGAAATCATCGTGGTCACTCTTACTGGGAGGGTGGGGTCGGACAAAGCTAAATGATACACCCAATCTAGAAATTGGAGGAAATAATGTTCACCCTAAGATGTGTTGATGATACAAAAACTCTATTGAACTTTTCTTTTTCGCATTTTGTAGGTGCCACAAGTCAAACTACGTATGCAAAGAGGAGCACCACACGCCCCATTGCCGATCGCCCCCTTTGAGGGGAGTGTGCTGACCCGATGACCAACCGGCGGGTTGGTCATCCCTTACAGTGGTGGTGAAAAAGCAAGGGAATCCGGACCCCCCAAAATGACCTTATATAATTCAGGTTTAGGATTTTACTATAATTTGCCCAGAAACACATGGATTCTATGGGAATTTTTTGACACATCCCTTCACATCTCAAGAAAAGGATGAATCCCAATATATTGCTCAGAAAGTGCAACGAGGTCATCAAGATGTTGGAAGAGATTGGAACACCTGAAAATGTGCCCACTTTTGTGGCTGATGTTAAGGCCAAGAAGGCTCGCTGGGACATGGCGGCTCGGGGTTCCGGCTCGGCATTTCCCAAGGAGTTGTGTATGTCTTACCCTAAGGATCCAGACTCCTCCCGAAAATCGTAGGATTGTAGGGTTAATCCGAGACTCTTAGGACATATTTGGATCCTTAGGGCTATTCAAACATTACCACCTGGGTACTGTGCCGTTTTTTTCAACACCTGAAAAATCAGAAGTTCAGAGTTCAGATGTCCAATTGTGTGCATGTTTGAAAGTTGAGAAAGCAACACGTTGTCAAACACATGTTGGATGCATTGTCATTCCCTTGCTACTCACTGGTTATAACTGATATATAGATTGATATATGATATTTTTTGATATATAGATAGTTATTGTCCCCTTCATCCAGCATACACCTCCCAAAAACACCAAAAAAGAACTCCACATTAAACACGGCCAACAACCAAACAGAACAACCAGAACAAAAC
This sequence comes from Breviolum minutum Mf 1.05b.01, assembly GCA_000507305.1. NCBI lineage: Eukaryota > Dinophyceae > Suessiales > Symbiodiniaceae > Breviolum > Breviolum minutum. Next base: position 11,701 of record DF239588.1, on the reverse strand, counting down.
AAAACAACCAACAAAAACAGGAGAAAACCGCAAAATCCCCAGATTTCTTCAATTTTGTTTGTTGAAAGCCCCCCCTTCCCCAAGTCCTAACTCGTTCTTCAGGAAGGCGTGCGTTTGATGGGTTTTGGACACCGAGTCTATAAGAATTATGCCACTTTGGTGAATCTGTGCCAGGGAGGTTGGTTGAAATCCCTGAGGAAATTCAATGATGAAAAATGGGTTTTACCCAAGGTTGGAGCCTTCTATATATCTGAGGTTATGTTCTGAATTTCCCAACTTTCCAAGCGAAACCTTTTTTTGGTAACAAAAATCTTTTGAAAACGCAGTCACCAAGTGTGGGTGCAAATGCATGTGGGGAGCGGTTTTCAACGCTATGTTTGGATTGTATTCCATTTTTTTGTGTGAAAATTGACATAGTCCACTTTTCAAAATTATAATGTTTTGGGGCGTCTTGTTTTGTTCAAAGACATTCTTTAGGATCGGGGATTTGGGGTCGGACATGACTTTCTTTCCTGGGGAAGCTTGATACTCTCAATAGAACCCATACCCAGGGGATCCACTTCTGGTATCTTTACACTCCGGTAAACTAACCTAGCAACGGGAAACGGACCCTTTGAAGATGTATATATTTCCTATTGGAAAACTTGGATTTCCATTGCTAGGTTAGTTTACTGGAGGGTACCTAGATTTGGTTGTTTTTATGGAAAATCCATGGAAAATATACCATGCCCATGGATCCCTATGAGTATACGGAAACCCCATTGGCGCTTCCGAGTTCCCCGCATTGTGACAGTTGAGGTTGGAGGGTCACGCTGTTCACTAAGGATCCCAGAGCCAAAGTGATGAAAGGTCTTGTGGCGCAGGCGCGGAGCCCAGGGAAAAAAAAGAACGGTTACACCCCAAAAGTTTGACATGGAACCTGAAAATCAGCCACTGGAAAAGGAGATTCCTATTGGAAATCATCATTTTGAGGTTCCATGTTAAACTTTCGGGGTGTATGCAAAGTCAGGAGTTGCTCTTGGGTTATTGTTTTTTTGTTAATGTCATTTGTCCCGAAGACTCCAGACCCCTCCCGAAAATCGTAGGATTGATGATCGAAACATGAAACATCCGAATTTCAACATAGGGGAAATCCCGGATTCTTAGGACATATCTGGATCCTTTGCTAGCTGGTGGTTTCAAATATTTTTATGTTCACCCCTACTTGGGGAAGATTTCCAATTTGACTAATATTTTTCAGATGGGTTGAAACCACCAACTAGTTAGGGTTTGTTATGGGTTTGTTTGTCCTATGTTTTTTCCGGTTCTTTGTGGCTTTCAACTTATTTGACCGAAAACGGTCAACTTCTATCCCTAAGAACTCCCAGCACCTTGCCAGAGGATGATGATCATTGGGGTGGTCGAAAAAAATCACCTCCCGCAAAGGCAGGTCGTATTTAGGTTCCATGACTACCATTCTTAGAAGGTGATTGGATCCCTAGGGTGTATATATAATAGTGTTTATAATAAGATGAAATAACCAAGAAAGTACGGCCTTTCAAACAAACAGAGCCTCAAAACCGCTCAGTCATACAGAGCTTACCAGTGTTGATAGGATGAAGCGCTTAGATTCATTTGGCTGAAGTAAAAGGTCATAATATCTCAACTTTTATAACTATTTTCACTAGGATATGCAAGGATATGTTGTTTTTTTCACACATGGTCATCCGTGGCCCCTAGCCCCTAGATACAAAAATCTCAAGGTCGGTGAAAAAGTAAGGTTGATGTTGGACTAGTACCCATAGGATGCATGTTGGTTTCCACTTAGGCATCCCAAAAGAGAGATACAGCCTATCGCCCCGCCTATCGCCCCAATATCTGTACATAGACATCGGTTATAGGGGTTACCCAACCATTTCCTATTTGATTCGGATTGTATGCCCCTATACAAAAAACCCTGGACCTATATGTGCAAACGGAACCTTTTTTCGCTCGCAGGTTCTGAAGGAGTTGGGCATTGAAGATCCCCTGTTGAACGTGGCCCAAGAACTGGAGAAGGTGCCCCGAGTGCCGAGAGAGATTTCTGGGGCTCCAAAGTTGGTGTGACAAAGAACGTGGTTGTTTTTGCTTACCCTTGGAACCCAAAAAAACTATGAAAAATGAAGGTTTTACAGGTTATTGGTTATAATCCCTAGAAATTAAGGTCTTTGCCAATCATTTTGGCTGGTAATTGATGACTTTTTGAGCCGATTCCGCAACCCTAAACAGACAAATGTTTATTCATTTTGGGTGTTTAGGTAGTGATGCGTCATCCATGAGTTTCAAAAGGGACATTTGGTGGTAAGGTAGTTGCAGGAACCACCAATCCATTTGGAATATATCGCCGTATCGCCTCTTGTTGAATATGTCGAGAAACTACCCCTTGAAAACAAACATGACCATGAAAAATCTGCCATTTGAAGATATGTGTTTTATTGATAATGGAGATTTTCCGTTTTCAGTGGTGTATTTGTTTCGGGGGAGTCAATCACTAAAGCTTATTAAGGAGCTAGAAAGTTTCATATCGCTGTGGAATATAACTTGATTTGCAAACAGAACAGGAGATCGTTAAAGAATCAATCACTGCAAATTGTATGGTTACGTTTTTTCAGCCATTTTTCCCTTAAACAAGTGAGTCTCTTTGTTAGTAGGTTGGTACTATTGCATGACCCCTGTATAATCAGCACTACTACCTGTTGAGTACAAATCTCTCCCTTCACTTTACCAGGTCGCCTTGAGCGATGAGTATTTTGTGCAACGGAAGTTGTATCCCAATGTGGATTACTATTCCGGCATCATGCTACGTGCCATTGGCATCCCAACGTCGATGTTTACAGCTGCTTGGTAGGGCGATAGTTTTTTTATCCTGGAAAAATGCCGGGAAGTTCATCCTGAAAAATTTGGGTCTTGCAGGTTACACACGGCCCTTGATTGTTTGTTTGTACTTTTCCTTAAGGCCGTTATAGGAATCATAAACCAACCAGTGGGATTCTTTTGTGTCGCAAAGTGTGTTGAAATGTGTCAAGAAAAACCGTGCTTTCCTGTGTTTCACTCAAGTTTGAGCGATTTGTGTGTTGAGTTTTGTGTTTTTTTCCTCTTTTTCTGAGATGTTTGAAATTTGTGGTTGGCGAAGAGGGTGCTTCAACAAATATGAGTTTATGTAGAAATCTGGTTGAACAGTTGACATGGAGCATGTACCGTCTTGCTATAGAGTTTCATATTAATGCATATAGTCCATAATATCCATACATATGGCAGGACTTCTTCCATCAACACTCAGATTGTAACGGCGGGATCTTTTGGGGGGAAATGGCAGCCTTTTCCATCCTGAATTCGTTTGAGGTTATGTTTTACTTTCTAGAGTCACCATTTCGAATTAAACATGTTGTTTTGCTTTATTTGGGTGTTTCCCAAAATAGGGGTACCCCAAAGTGGATGGTGAAAATAATGGAAAACCCTGTTAAAATGGATGATTTTGGGGTGCCCCTATTTTACGGAAACACCCAAAAACAAATCTACACTCTGTGGTAGATACAAAGATAGGGCCTCCTTCATGTTTCCCCAAAGGGCTCTTGTACACTGGGAAAACCCACCCACCACACTCCAGTTGATCCGTCGCCGGAAGATTGAAAACATCCAACACATTTTTGATGGCATTTAGGAAAGATGAGGATTTCCAGGATTTGCCAGCTATGTGAGTTTACCAGATGTTGTACCCCTTTTAATTTTCTGTACCAGCTATGTGTAAATACCCAGCGTTTTTTTCAGAAAAAGGAAAAAGCACATCCCCTGGACATCAAACCGACCAAACAAACGCGAATGGTCTTGAGCTAATATGACCCATGGGTTGCAAGGATTCCCGATCATACCAATTCACAAGCCCAACGGGATCCAGCGGGTACTTTTTTGGGAGAATCTGACCTTTCCCTTAGCATCCATGGGACGAACGGTATCTAGGCTGTGATATTGGGGGAGCTAAGGAGCCAGGGGTGATCTATTTCCCTATTAATTGGGGAGCTAAAGAGCCCCAGAATCTGCCAAATCACAGGGTAGGTATATTTACCTACATGAAAACCATCATTTACCAGTTGGTGGTTTCAAGATTTGTTATTTTCACCCTTACCTGGGGAAATGATCCAATTTGACGAATATTTTTTTTTTTCAAATGGGTTGGTTCAACCACCAACTAGTTTACCATAAAAAACAGCGTACGCTTTCATCATGGATCGGTAAATATACGGTTACCCCTTCAAGTCCCAGTGGGATGGGTGAAACGCTCACTGGGGTATCCCATCCCACAAGGTGATGTTTGCAATGTCACGGACCGTGGGATGGGTTTCGCAATGGAATGAGATGGTCCGCCTGCTCAGTTGGGAAGGTTTGGAAATCGCAGGTGTGCCCCAAGCAGTTGAATGGTGTGAGTTATGGGGCCCCCTTATAAGCAGGGTTATTAACACCAGTTACCCAGTCATTTTCGGCCATTTATAGGGGTTACTGTATCAGTTATAACTTATACTTTATAATAAGTAGGGGCCCACCTTGTAAAAAACTAACATCCAAAATGACTATCTAGTCAACCTTATGTGAAGGCCCGGCCCTTATGACACTAGGAAATACTGAATCATCCCATATTTAGAACTCACCAGAAGTTTGAGAAACAACTTAGACATCCATTGGATGAGTTTTTGTTCAAGTCATGTCTGATGGTCCAGTGGTCCCGTTGAATCTGAGCAATGGCAATGTAACTACACCCTGGAAGATTAACATGGAACATACAAATCACCCATTTAGAAAGGAAAATGATCTTCCAAACCCCTAAGATTATGTTCCTTGTTAATCTTCCAGGGTGTATTTGAGTGTGATGGAAAATTTCTGAATCATCAGCAGCTATAGGAGAAAAAGAGATACACCACCTAAAAACTAACATGAGCACCTGAAAATAGGCCATCCCAAAAGGAAACGATCGTATTCCAACCATCCATTTTCAGGTGCGAACTGTTAGTTTAAGGGAGGGTACACCCCCGAAAACTAACATGAGCACCAAAAATTACCGAATTGTTGAAAGACAAATCCTCTTCCAAACCATCAGTTTGTTTTTGTCCAGCCAGTAGTTTTCAGGAGTGTTCTCCTTGGGGCAAACTGAATTTAATAGGAGGTCTCAAAGGCTTAACAAGGATAGGGAGCCTGATCAATTCACAAAGACCTTCATTTGGAATGAACAACATCTAGGTGATTCAAAGTGACCTTTTGATGTTCCAGTTGGAGGTCACTTAGCGCTTCAAAGGGTCACTTATATATAACCATCCCAAAAAGGCCAGAACGAATTGCCAGGGGGACATTTTAATGATTATTATCACTGAGCCGTGCTTGGTGATGAGCCATTCGCAACCCCATTCATTATGATTTTCCCGATCCTAAATGACGAGCAAAGGGTCACAACGACGCAGGGGGTGGTTCGCACCAACCAGTATAAGCAGCCAAACAAACATATCCTAGGGATCCTGGCTGACCTTCTGAGAATGTTAAGTTTATGACATTATGAAACCTAAATATCACCTGCGTTTCGGAGGTGATTTAAGATGATTTAAGACCACCCTTTGTTCATCATTTGAGAATATGATGATTGATGTCTACCTGGAAACCAGCCGTTGCTGTTACTTTCCATCAACTGGAACCCCCTAAAACCTAGGTATTTCCAGTTGCCTCTAAAAAAACAGGTTTCTGGGTAGGGGTACCAAAGGGAAGGAAACACCAAAAAGGTTTACCCTCCCCAAAAACGAAAGGATCGTCTTCCAACCATCCATTTTCGAGAAAAAAAAGACCGATACACTCCGGTAATCTAACATAGCAATGGAAAATGGAGCCGGATTGAAGATGTATCTCCTATTAAAAATGGTGCTTTTCCATTGCTATGTTAGTGAAAACCAGAGGGTAATCATAGGGTAATCCATGGTTTGTTGTTCCGAACCGCTGTTCGTCTTCACCGTTTTTTCACCTTTCAACCTCAGGTGGCGGAAGGTCAGATGCGTATCGGACGGCCGCGGCAGCTCTACGTGGGTCCTGCCCAACGACATTGGAAAGACACCAAGGTCTTGGTATTCGGGTACCGTTTCGATGGGAACAACAAAAAATCAACGGAAAAAACACGGGTGGTGCCATGTCGTAACTACCCAAATTGCAACAAGCAGTTGTTTTTTTGTGGATATATTTCATTTGACACATGGTTTTTGTTTGTTTTGTTGGGATGTTTTTTTTTGGAAGGGGTTGAATTTGTTTGTTGAGGGTGAAGATTTCTATGTGAATGTTTGTTTATGGTGAAAATTATGATATCGATCATGTTTTTTTAAAGACGTTTGGGGAAAAGGTTACTTGGTGAAGTTAATGAGGAAATTATTATTGATGTAAATGGAATATGTATCATATCAACTGGTGTATATAGGATTTTTTTTAACCGTACATGTTTGCTTGCCCAAAAAAGTGACATGGAAACATCACCTCTTTGGAAAGGAACATCATCTTCCAAACCATCATTTTTAGTGTCCATGTTAGTCTTCGGGGTGTCTAATGATTTTTGTCTCAAGAACAGGGGGAAGATGGTGACGATGCATTTTGGTAGCAGAAACATGTACCAAGCCATTGCCTATAGTTACACTCCCTGAAACTAGCAGCCAAAGCCCCTGAAAATGGATGGTTGAAAGATGTCATTTCCTTTTGGGTCATTTCCGGCCCAATTTTCAACTGTGAATTGTTCTTTTCAGGAGGGTATGTTTTATTTTTTTTAGCCCAACTACAGTATAGAAAATAGTTTCACTGTAAATCGCTCTTGAGTTAATCCAGAGGCCTAGTGAAGCAAGGATTCTCACCATTTAGAGTCGTTTCTATGTCTTGCATCTCTAGGAGTTCACTGCAGGTACCTCCTCCCACTGGTTCCAGCCAAGGATTCAACCCATTCAACGATTCTTACAAGCTGGGCCCCAACGATCGTTATAAATGGAGTCATGGGGACCCTATTAGATGGCCGAAAATTAATGGGTTTTAACCGGCGTTTAATATAACCCTACTTATAAACGTTATTATAACTTATAACTCTATCTATCTATAACTAGTAGGGGCCCACCTTGTGTAAATATGCTGGTCCCATTTGGAGCATCTGAAATCGGTGATGTTATGTCTTCATTTATTCAGAGTTTGCAAGTATTTTTTGCTTTTTGGTGGCTTCAGCATCGCCCTAAAAGACACCTTCACATGATGGGTTTATGCTTACACCGGAAGTTTAGCATAACCCCTGATAAATGGTGGTTGGAAGTTCGAAGGCTACTTTCCTATTGGGAAGGTAACCTTTCAGGGACTACACTCCCTCAAACCAACATAGCCCCTGCAAATTGATGGTTGAAAGATGTAATTTCCTATTGGGAAGGCCTATTTTCAGGTGCTATGTTAGTTTTAGGGAGGGTATGTTAAACTTCGGAGGGAATTTTTTTGTTGGTGGATGTTTCATCCTGTGCACATGTGGTCGCATGCGGCACAATTTTTTTTCCCTCCTGCGGAATCCCAGAGTCTTCATATGAGCATCCTGAAATAAGGGTCCCTCGTTGGTTTTTTCGGGTTTTTTGCAGGGGATGAAATGTCCTACCCCACTTATTTTTCGGAGATGATTTCATAAACCATGAAAATATAGGGATCCCGGACCCATAGGATCCTTGTATGGTATATTTCCCTACATTTGGCTAAAATTTATGGTAAATGTAGGTAAATATATCATATATGGATCCTATGGGGGTTTCCTTAAACAACCAGTCAGTGACTTTCCAACCCGAAAAGTATATCTCCGACGAAAGTTTCGTGGCGGAACGAAATTGCCACATGGGTCAGTCCCCACGGAGGCGACTGGAGATGATGATGTTGGAAATGGTTATCAAGGGCCCATGAGGGTCCAGCCCAGGTGACGATCTTGGGAGGAGGGAAGTGAGGCGGCAAACCGCCTTAGATTGCCTAAGAAACACCCATAAGATATGGATATGGGTGTTTCCTTTAAAAAGGTGGGAATCATCTATTTTCATAGGGTTTTCCATTATAAAGCATCCATTTTTGGGGTACAAGTACCACTATTTTAGGAAAACCCCGTATATTGTTTGTATATTTATTATATATAGTGGTGAAGTGGCTTGAGATATATGTTCATATTATCGAATGTTGGGTTCTAAGAGTTTGTACTCGTGGTTTGGGTATCTCTGGAAACACATGTTAAGTTGATTTTGAGATATGAAGTCCACTAAATGGGGATCATGACCTGACTTGCTTGCCTTACCAAGTCGTCAGAAAGTAACATGAACCATAGCATTTGTCACAGGTTTGGTTGGTGCAAAGGATCTGGTATAGCCTCTTCCAACTGAACTCCCTAAGCGGTATATAGTTTGGCAAAGGAATTCCTCCATACATGGCCTGAACACTTCTTTTGTAAATTGTAACTTTGTAGAGTTTAAACTATACCCCATATGATCCATGTATGGTATATTTACCAAAATTAGCCACAAAAAAGCAACAAAATGTAGGTGAATATATATATATATATAGACCATACGTGGATCTTAGCAACTTTCATGTAAATTTTCACCAGTTTCTGGAGGTGTTTTTTTTGTTCACCCTAAAAGGATGGTGACTTGGTAGCTCCTATTTCCCATCAAAATCATATGGGTGTTTCCTTAAATGGTGGTACCCCCCAAAACACCCCAAAATGATCATTTTTTAGTAGGAAAACCCATGGTTGTTGGGTACCACCATTTAAGAAAACACCCATATGTTTGTCACCGAATTCAGTTCAAAGTGCAGGACATGTTGATGTATGCGGACGTTGATACGAATGAAACATGGCGCATGGCATGCCATGTTATCATCGAAAACCAAGTTTTGCACTCTACTGTTTTGTTTAGATGTTGGGTCCATTGAATATAATGAAATCGCATTTTACCTCAAACCAAGCTCAAAATCTGGGTTAGTTAAGAGAAGTTTCATCCACAGTTTTGTGAACAAACTGTGTTTTTGTTAAGCCTTCATTATTTCCCCCCTTTTCCCCGGGGCCAAGCTTTCTCCCGTTTCGAACCAGGCGTGCCTCGTCCTTCACGAAGCGTGTGCCCGACGTTCCCACCCGCTGACCGTGGAGGTGTCTGAAGGTTGCCTTTTTGGATTTGCTTAGCCCTAAGGATCACTGGACCCTCAAAACTGGCATCATTTTGAGATCCCAGACCCCTGCTATTGTACAGGTTGAAAAAACCCTTCCAAGATTAGATCCTTAGGGAAGGTGATTTTTTGACTATCAAACCACCATTTGGGAGAAAAGTTGTTGCTGTTTCCAAGCAATCGAACAAGTAAATCCAAGTTGGTACAACTGACAAAAACTCTCTCTATTTCCGGCGTCCTTTTAAGGCATGCCGGATCGTTTCAGAGGCTTTTGCTGTCAAACTGCGGGGGAACACCCAAGCAGTTGACGTGATGGTTGGATATTCTGTGATATGAAAATCTCAGGTGGTTGTTTTCCATCAACATTCCATCTATAGTAATTTCATGTAATTTCAGGAGGATACAAGACTTGGATGTAACATTCGGATACAGCATTCCATCTAGTAATTCATTTCAAGAGGATACAACATTTGGATGCATCAAGCTGCTACCACTTGTTTGTTATCAGAGTATTTCTTTGGAACAGAGACCTCTTGGGGCAGCCCAAGACCTGTTGGCCTTGCATGGCTACTTCAAGCCATGCCAACCTTCAAAGCGCCATTGTTTCAACGAAAAATTCAGCGGCGATGGGTTCGTTCCGTTGGGTGTGAGTCGCAAAATTGTCATGAGTAAAACACAAAGAAATTCCTCCAACAAACATGGGAGCAATCACCAGTGCAACCAAAAAAACAAAACGGTGTAACACCGGTGTGGTACTTTCTTTTTCCGATCCCTATAGGGATCCTGGCTCACCCTCTGAAAAATGTTAATGGAAATCTAAATTACTTTGCGTTTCCCTTTCATCATCCACTGAAAACTGGATTGGATTTGTGGGGAATTGCTGAACCATGATTTTTATTGATTTTTGGGAACGAGTCTTTCAATCAGATCAACAAAAACCTTTGATTTTCCTTCAGGTAACTGTAGGACATTCTGATTCCTGATGGATTTCCGATTTCCAACTTCCGATTCCGGCTCTTTTTGTAGCTAAGTTCAACGGTTGTTTCTGGTTCCCCCAATAGGTGGGAGGTAGCATATAGTTAATCCCCAAATTGGCGAATATACAAGTGGTATATAGTGCCGATTGGGGAATTATATATATTAGCTACCACCTAATTAGGGGAACCAGAAAACAACCATTGAGAAGTCTGGAAGCAAATCTACGAAAACGCTTCGATCATGGCGCCATCCGAAAACCCTGAGGTGCCGAGTGTTTGCAAAGCCGAAAGTCGGCGAAACCCAGTTGGGTGTTGCAGCTGCAGCTGTTGATATTTCAGGAAAGGTTTGAAGCCAGGGATGATGATGATGATGATGATGATGATGATGTTGATGCACTGATGCACGTTATTTTGTTTTATTATATCTATGTACTTTCAGTCTATCTACTATATATGTTTGTTCATCACCCTTCCCAAGCTCCCAATAAAGCATTTTATCAGGTCCCAAGGGTCCCAGCCGACGAACACAAAAACAAAACATGGGATATCCCGTTCTTCCCACCGTTAAGCGTGGTAGATTTTAGTGATGGGAAATTTCGGAAAATGCAAAAAACAAAAAAAAACACAAAGAATGGCCAAAAAGCGGGATTTTTTTGGGGGGGAGGTTGATGACTGTTGATCAATAATATTTGATATCAAATGAGCAATAACCAAAAACCCCTGCTTATTTGCTGTATTTTAGGGGATGAAATCCTACCCGATGACATAGGGATTATAATGAGGATCCCGTCATACACCAACCAGTTTTTTGATGGAATGCCAGCCAAGTCTGTGTGTGTGTGTGTTGCCGTTGCCCAAATCCTTTACTATTGGAAGGTTCGGGACTATCCAAGCTGAGGTACGGTACCCTCATCACCAGTCAGGGAACCCAGGGACTCAATGGAGTCGGAGTCGGTGCAGCCAAGGGTTCTGTGATCATTTGATCCCTAAGGGTGTCCTTTGCCCGATACTAAATGAGGCATTTGCATGTGAATTTTTGAGATATTACTCGTACCATTTTCAGATATATCCTGATTTTGTTAGATTTAATTTGAGTATTTCATGATTTTGAGATATTACCATTTTACATTCATCTAAACCCTGTGCTAAGTTTGTCTACAGTTGGCATGTTCCAACTGTGAGTTCCATGGAAGATGGGATGGACACTCCAACACCATCTCAGGTTTCTGGGATGTTGGACGCCCATACTCAGACGCTTTGACCGTGGAGTAAATGGATTTTTGGAACACCTTCCCAAAGTTTAACAGTTTGCCCCCTGAAAAGTTACCTTCCCAATACATATATAGACTCTCTGTTTTAAAGCTGTTAAATTTGCAGGTTTCAAAAAAGTTTTTGTTTTTTGGTGGGGAGAATCAGGGCCAAAAGTCCACAGCAGGCTCTTGGAGGAGTCTGGTATATACATATTTGTACCCTTGGACCCCAAAACTATGAAAAATGAAGGTTTTACACCCCAAATTATGGGTTATAAC
>DF239587.1:151432-187330 GCA_000507305.1 Breviolum minutum Mf 1.05b.01 | reverse complement strand
AAGTAAAGTAATTTTGAGTTTGGATAGAATTTGAGATTGGTTTCATATTTTCACCCATTTTTTTGGAGATTTAACAATATTGATACAAATAGCTTTGCTGCCACACAGTTGTTTTCCCAATTTTCATAGTTAGGTTGGTTCCATCCAAATTTTGCCTTTGTGACCTCTTTTGGTGGCAGGTGTTAATCCCTTCAGTGGGCTCTGTGGGTCATGCGGCTGGTCGCTTTGGCAAGCAACTGTGCAAGGGACATGGCAAAGTGTCCCCTCTCAGAAGCTTAGTCACAGTCCGAAAAATTCACATTTTAGCAACGGGAACTGGAACTGCCCATAGCCTTATAATGCAGGTTTGTGGAAGATTCTGCTTTGGCCAGATTAGAACGTTTGGCTAATTAATTGATGAATTGGTGGTTTGCTTTTTGGAGGTTTGGAAGTGGTTTACCCCCTGTTCGTTATCCTTTTATAGCATAAATATCCTGTTCATATTGCTGTTCTTGTTGAATTGGATTCACAACAGGGCAACCACCAACGGAGCTACGGCAAGGTTCCTAAACAAATTCATTTCATGTTCAGCCTATAGTCTGCAGAAATGATACCACTCCCAACTGCCCATCAGTACTCTGCATTCACAAGGCCGGAGCTTTCTTGGATGACCAAGGTAGACGTTTCTGCGAGGTAACCTGCGCCTGTTGATCTGATATTTGACAGGTCCACAAAGGTGTGCGTAAAAAGGCGCTCCTGTAAGCCCCCCGACCCGTCGGCACCTAGGAAAACCCTCGTGTGATTTAAGGGTTTTATAGGCACCCTTTCGATCTCCCCTTTTGGGCCGGCCGTTCGCGGTTGCAGTTGTGAAGGCTTGGTATCGGTTGCGTATTAAACAACCATACAACAAAGATACATCAAAAATATTTGCAGTATTTTGGGTTAGGATGCGCTGTGTTGGCAGCAAAGTTCATCATTGGACCAACGGCTAGTGAGTGGTTCCAACTGTTTGATATGTTTTTGACGCCTGAGGCACGTGCAAACCATGCGCTCACAATTGGCCATCCTGACATGTCTCGGTCGGAAATTGTCTTGTTGTTTTTTTTGAAATGAAACTACTACAATACATTTAAAATTGTATATGTTGAATTTGTACTGGCAACCATGTTAGTGATAGGTCACTGGTCACTTAACCATTTGGGGAATTGGGGTGAATTGTATCTAACTATACATTGAAATACATTTTTTCAACCATCATCCCAGCAGACAAGTTCCTATCAATTAAAACCTCCTCTCAAACGCTAGATGTTATTGCCATTGCTTTGCCGTACATGTCATCAGATCGCAGCAGCAGCTACTGTTCCTAAGACGAAGTTAGCACCCTATCAAAATGAATGTGGCGTGTTTGATGATGATGATGATGATGATGATGATGATGATGATGATATTATAGAATGCATCTGATCAATCACGTTCTCCATTTAAGCGCCTTTGGATTTGCTTCGTTGTTTCACCCCAATACGTTTCTTTACGCTAGGAAGGATGCTGGTTGTAGCAAGGGATCCGACTGCACCTTTTGTCATCTTTGCGAGGCGTCGAATTGAAAAGGTGTTTTTGTTGGTCTGAGGTTTTGGTAGTTTGGAAGCTAAGGTTCCTTTGAGTACTGTAGTTTTATTGCTGCTACTTTGTGTATGTGAGTTGAAAGGAATGATAGGAGTGTGCATGAAGGAAACATATTTTCCTGACCCCAAACTTGTTGCATGAAGGAACTTGGAATTTTATGGAATTTTGCTAACAGTAAACATGACTGGTCATGCGCCAAATCTTTGAAAAGAGAGCCGTGGTAATGAGACAACATATCGGTGAAATGGGTTGTTAAATCTTCTTAAAGTAGGGATTTCTTCTTGATTGCAAGATTTTGAAGGTCCTATAGGAGTTTTGGGTTTGTCACTTCTTTTTTATCACCAGTCCCGCATGCCCATCTCAGGTATCCTCACAAACACATCATTCTTGTGGTTTCAGGCTTCTTATATGGCTATGACTCAAAATGACTCAAGATATGTGAGCCACTTTTGGACTGGCAAATATGGTCACATATTTGTATACTATTTGTAAGGTCCAGCTATTGAGGCCATCTAAGAATTTGGTTTGCCAGCTTGGCAGCGATATAATGTTTAATCTTGTCAAAGTTTACACCCCTCAAGATTAACATGGAACATAATCATGGAGGTTTGGAAGATCATTTTCCTTTCTAACTGGGTGATTTGTAGGTTCCATGTTAAGTTTCCAGGGTGTAGGTCGAATTCAACATAGCAGATTTCATTGGGAGGCAGAGGATTTTCATCGCCGGAGAAAGGACCAAGCGACGAAGCCATGGACGAACGTTTTGGGGATGCATCATGGGATTGGTATCTCTACGGACGGTGAGGATACAATATAGAAGATCTCCTTTTTGCAATCAATACGTATATACTGTATCATGTTATTATTATTTGTTTATATCTGTTTATAGGTGTTACTTATATCAGGATAGGTTTGTGTGTGGTATTGCTAAATTACGATCAATATGCTTCGAAATTAATGACATACTACAATATGCGGATGTCTGATGACATTATGACCACATTATGACCACGATCATTTTGTTTATCTATTTGATGTACATTCTCTTCGGGTTCTATCAATCGAAGGATAGGTGTCTTGAAAAGGTGCTTGCAATGGCATAGTTTATTGTTTTTGTGTTCGTGTTAAAGAAACAATAGCAATTCTTAAGTTGTCAAATTATCTATGCCTCATGTCCGCACCGCCTTGATTGACATGTACAGTCTGGAAATGACAGGAAGATGTTGGTGAGTAACGTTTGGAATGGTTGCATGGTTACGCTATAGTTATACGCTATACCTGTACCATCCCCGTTTATTGTTGTAAGTTTCCTACTAACCACAGCTATTAAAAGGCATGTTGCTGCCACTCGTGGGTTTCTGGGGAACATGTCTCCCCAAACATCTGTGACATGTCAATCCTGAATCCGCATGTCTTCATGTTCAAGTTCAAAATCTTTGAAGTTCAAGGAAATTTGAATTACTCACACCTACTAGTATATACGTCGTATACTCGTAATACGATTCCGTGTATCATACGATTTTACTCGCATTTTTCAGCTCGCACCAAGCTGGCAGCTGGACAGTTTGGAAAATTTTCCTCACGATTTTCTACAAATTTTGGGGTTTGAAGTTTGCAAAATTTGGAGGAAAAGACCCAGCGCCTGAAAGCTGAGCGAAGTCGCAAGAAAGGCCCCCGCGGCTGTCCAGCAGGGAGCCAGGGAGCTAGGGGTTTCTAGAATGCTGCTGAGTAGCACTCAGTGGAGTTTACCTCACCCATCTCTTGTTGTTAGTGGTAATGTATGTACACACATTGTTGTTAAAAGCTTTGGCAGAGAGGCAGAATGAACACTCTTTGTATTTATAGTAACAGCCGATGCAGCTCATTTGGGAATCTTAGCTAGCATCAAAGAATTGCTACTGTCCCACTATTCCCTAAGGGCATAGTATATAGTTGTTTTTGGACATTTTTTGGTTCAGGTGACTCATCTGTATTAGAATATATGCATGTATATATACACATCTATTATAGTGTACATACCTTTATATATTCGTATATATATATATAATATATACATTATGTAGACTTATGCCTTTTTCAAATTGTATATACTACGTGAAATTTGTGGTGACTTTGGATCACAAAGATCATAGTATCCTTCCTTCCAACTTGATTTCAACTAGCTTCCTTGCAGAATTGTTTTTTGATCAGACATATTTGATCCATGAATCTCGAAAATTCCCGGGTTTTTCCAGCGGCCCAGGAGAGAAGGAGAGATGGGAATCCATGGTGGGACGGCAGTGATGTGGCGTGGGCCGAACATGCGGTAAATAGGTGATCTGAGTTGTTTTGGGTAGTGATTCTTGTAGACCATTTTTGGCAGTCCACGCCCAGCATTTGATGAGTTGGGATCCCAATAGCATTTGGATGAAGCCAGTTGAGGAGTGGTGGTGGTAGCAAGTGGAGGATCTCCGGATCTCGAGGTTTTAAGTCGTGAATATATGTGAATACATAGAGATATGTTCAGCATGTGTATAGGTTCATGTTGAAAAGATTGCGGGTTCTTTTCATATTGCAATTATTATGGATATATTGCCAATCAATTTAATACAGGAATTCAGGATCACTTCTTGGTACTGTCGTTCTTAAGGAAAATCAATTTATGACAGGTGGTACGCTAAGATCAGGGATATCGGACAGTCGTTGTACGAGTCAATGGGGTTGTCCCTGGGACAACGGATCTCCGCAAGGAGGATATGAAGACAGACGTGGTGAGGAACTTGGTTTGCTTGAACTTGTTGATGGCTATCACCAGTTGATGCAGGAGCGGTATTTATTTTTATATTATGTATAAATTGTATATGTTCCATCTATTGCCAGGGGTTTTACACACATTTCAGGTGGTGAGCCGGATTTTTTTCCACCATGACGAGTTAGAGCTGGAAAATGATTCACACCTGAGATGCATTCCAACTTTTGCGACGTTGGTTTTTTGGAGCGAAGGAACGGTGGATTTTTTGGTGGATTTTTTAGATCCCTGCCCTCCAGGGATCTGAAGTATAATACTTTCTGGGAATGTGTTTGGCGCCCGAACTGGATGTCTAACTTTGGGTGTTGGATGCTTTTTGGAGCATATTCCTATTCCTTGTTTGATACCGAAATAGCTTTCAGACAATTTGGGTACCAACCGGAGAACATGTTTCTTTTAACCTGGAAGATATGGGAGTCCAAGAATTTGGGGCCAATATATGCATGGGCAATGTATCTACTATGCAAGAGCCAACTGGGCCAACTGGATTACTTGGATTCTCAGTTTTGACTTCACAAAATTGGTGCCGTTACGTCATTTTTTTAAAACAAAAATATGAAAGAAGACAGCAACAAAGTGTTTTTTTTTTGAAAGTTTGATTGTGGCCGTCAGTTTCGGTGTCCATTTTACGAAACACAGAAGCACCATATCATGGGGATATCATCATCATCATCATCATCATCATCATCATCATCATCATCATCATCATCATCATCCCCTAGCTACCGTTTGGTAACTTGCCTTTCCGACATCCTATGGATGTCGGTTGCCGTGATGTGGGTGCATGCAACTACGCCTTGAAGGCCGGGGCCGGCCGGGCATGGCTGAAATTGCTCACGACTCGGTGAGGGTGTATGCCATGAAATTGCTAATTTGACACACATCACTATGAAAGTTAGATATCTAAGTTGGAGAGAGTGTTTCTACTGATTGAAGTCAAAGGTGTACACACACACACACCAAAAAGCCAACACCTAGAGAACATGAATTGGTGGATGAAGCTCATGTTATCAAACGGATACCAAAAAGGGTTTGTGTTTTTGGGTAATGTCTATGCTTGGCACTTCCCTTTTAAACTAGTCAAACAAAGTACTAATTTGTTCGTTCTTTTATGGATTACAGTATGCTACCTTGTTCTGCTAGGGAGTAGTAGTTATATCATTCATGGAACAGCCGTTCTTAGCTAACAAGTACAACGGCCGTGATCCATTTGCACAACCAATTCATGGTTTTTCGAGTCGATAGGCCTTCCAGCAAACTGCTCAATGGCCCGAAGCTTTACAGCTACTTCATTCCATGGAAAGGAGGAAACTTGATTTCCATAGGCCACCCTGGTGGAAGGGGAGCTTTGGGTTGATGGGGCTAAGCCCTAGGTTTCCAAACACATCTTAGTTTCTTTTTCACGAAAGACGTTTCGGAAAACAGTTGTTTTTTTCCTGAAGATACGACGGGACTCCACACGTATCCTTATACTTAGCAAATGCAATGCATATATCCTTGAGCCTCAACATAGCAGGAAATCCTTTTCCTCTTTACTTGGGTGGAAGAGTCAGAAGCTTGGGATGCTTTCGATTGTGGCAGGGCAACTGTGATGTTCTGCTCTAGAAAGTCCCCAACTTTTCCGCAGTTTTCAGTCTGAGGAGGATGGAAGCCAACATCATCAGCTATGGCATCGTGATGAGCAGCCTGGCGTTGCATGGATTTATGTAACGCAAATGAGTTGCAATCAACCAGATCCTGGGAATGGGATTCATGAGGCTTACACAAATGCTGAGTTGGCGCGGGATTATTTCAAATATCCCATTTTGTAGACTTGTCGATTGGTGAATAGATGGGTTTTGAATGGTTCTTGGGGTAGAGTTGAACGAACATCAATAAGAACATCCATGTTTTTAGTGAGGGTCCATGTCAGTGTCTACAGCTGATTAGAATTTTACTTTGTCAAGTTGTTTGATCATGTTTGCTGAATTGGCACATCCAAGCCACGTCTGACCTGGTGCACCCTGATGTTGTGATACAATTTCCCAGACTGACAAGCAACCAAGCAACCATGGTTTGTATCCACTCCTGTTTAACATGTGCCAACAGGCACATGTTACGCCCATTGCAATTGCTTTTTGGTTGGAACCTCTGGGGTAACTTTCCGTCGGTGGTTTTTCTCCGACGGATTGAGACAGTCGACAGCGAAAAGGTGCTTGCGAGAAATCGGAGCAATGGCAAATGGTCCTGCAGTTATTAGAAGACCTCGCATCCCTACGGTTGGACTCTTGGTCCTTGACGAAGTGTTTTTGTGTTCTCGTTGTTTCTCTGTTGATAGTGATGAATCGTGTAACATTCTGGCCCCAAGGCCGCTTGATATTATAGTACTATTTGCCTATCCGATGTAGCAAATTGGGTTGTGTAAAAAAGGGGGTGCTGAGATACACCCTAAACAATGAAGAAAGCGTCCAAATGCATTTCTTGCATCCGTTTTGGGGTGTCAGCGCCCACCCTCCCTCCCTACTGCTCTTACTGGCTGTTTCCGACCCTCCCTCCCTGAAAAAACGGCTTGGGCATAGATGACTGTTTCTCCAACTATTTGTAGTGTACACGATGGTGCGCATTTTGATCCACCGATGAAAGCAAATCAGTCTGACGGTGCTTCGCACTGGTTCCCCCAGGCGTCACATTCTTTCAGATATCACGTAATCAGTTGGTTATTTACGAGATTTCTAAATCATTATTTCGATTTCCAGGGCAGGTTCATGTCAAAGGAATAGCATTCCCAATGCTTACCACTGCATTGTCAATACAAATCTAATCGTGGGAGGGTAATATTGTTCACGCTGAGTTCCACCATCTGTTTTTTCATCGTCAAACCGAGCACTTTAGGAGAGCAATCTTATTATCCACAATACCGCAATCAGTGCCTGTGCCAAAGGCGGCTCGATCACAGAATTGATTGGCCAACACCTGGCCTTTACTGTGGTCTATATAAGGGAAGGTACCATCCAGCTACATCAGTCACATGAGCAACAAAATCTTACAACATTTTTTGTCCTAGCTCCTCCTATGCATACTCTTACCATACAATGAAACTCGTGTAGTTTGACCATGAAAAATTGCGAACCATTGTGATTTTTTTCATCTTACAAACCTGTTCAACTTGTTTTTAAGTGCTCATCCCAGGTTCAGAATGGGAAAACTCCTTAATCTTACTGTCTTCCATGGATTCATTTCTGTCACCAGACGCTTGGATGGCATGGATGCGTGGTGAGGTTTATGTCTACCTTAGTGGATTAGTAGCCAAAATTGGAAAGGTTTATCAAGGTCGATTTGGATGATGGGTCCTGAGGGCTTTTGATTGGAACAAATCCTCAGGTTTTGACAGATTTGCGAGATTTGGTTGATTGTATTTATTCATACCCATACCATACCATACCATACCATACCATACCCACGTAGAAAATATTGCAATGTACCTTAAGCAACTGACAACTATTGAGGGAACCCTTGCCAAAATGTCCAGGTCATCTTGGAAAGAGTTTTTCTGGTTTGTTGGAGGCCAATGTGAGAACAAAATCAGGTTGAAGCTGGAAGAACGTTTTTTTTGTGGAGACAGCAGAGTTCCTAGTTCCGCCAGCCATCAAGAAGCCGTTGAAAAGCATCAATATTGTTTGTGATCTCATTTGATCTTTCATTTCTGGCCGACTACCAGTGGCAACTTCCCTGACGTTTCAAGTTCCGAGAACCAGTTTTTGTTTTGTAGAGACCTTATCTTAGAATTTTCACAGCTGCGAGATCTCCATGTGATGCCAAACAGCTCTGAGGATATCATTTCCTACAATTCAAGCATTTCTGCCTGTGACTTGACTCGGTTGGAAAATTTGATGTAGATCTCCCGGTGCCAACTGTTGCAGGGGAATCCAGCTGGAATATACCTATAGCTTAAACACACATGTGTTAACTTTGTTTCTTTTGCAACTACGGTTTTTGCTTCGATCTTCCTGCAGAAACAAAAGCATTTTACTCATGTGTGGACTCTTTTCTTTGCTCATGCTGCCCTTCGGCAACTTCAACTCTGCTAGCCATGTTTTGCTCCCCGTGTCGAACAAACTCAGGCGAAAAAGGCGGAGAATGGGAACAGGCAATTGCTCTACTCGCCCAGCTGGCCCAGAAACGCTTAGAAGGCTGCTTGATGGGATGGGACGGGTGGTGAAGTTGGAGCAAAGATCAATTTGCAACTTAATTACAAGTTGTCACTTCGATGGTTTGACTTTCACTCAAACCCAGTGCAATACTCCATAATGCTATCATTATCATATTCTATGCAGGTTGATCGTCTAGTTTGGCGCCCATTGATGGACACACCCAAGGGACAAATGATAGACCTAGCCTATATATAGATTTAATTAAATGTTTATCAACACATACCCAAGCCATGTTTTCACAACATGTTTCCTTGTCCTCAGAGACAGGTGACAACCGGCCGGTACATTTATCATCCTACAATTAGAGTCATAGACGTCATCCATTTATGGTCGAAACGGCTTGAACATATAGCAAATGCATGCCAACATACAGGAAGACGTTTGTACACAAGCCATACGACATTAAATTTATATATATATATATATAGAGTATTTAGTAATCACTGCAACCTAATTGACCAATTATGTACTATAGACTTTGTAGCATTGTAGTTTATGGCCATGTATGCATTTAACTTGAGTTCAGCAATTACTTTTATTCACAAAGATGGTTTGCTGGGGAAATTTCAATTATTCAGATTCATGCATTCCTGTAGGCAAATGCACAAACACATACACTCTCCAAATTTTGGACAAATCCCATGTCCGGTTCATGTTACATCCAACATGGAAGCAGTTTTGGATTAATCCAAACATCCTTCAGATCGGTTGCCTTTCGGGTTCAGGAACAGTGGTAACCTTTGGAGCTGCTATCAGCGCGTGTGCCTTGTTCTTTTTGGCAAAAATTCATGGTTGGTGAATGTTACAAGCAAAAACGGTTGTTTTTTCCAGTAGTTGGCCTTCTGGGTACAATATCATGGGAAGTAGCAGTTGGGTTTTTTGGTGAAACGGGACGACTCATTGATTCATATACTCCGACCGGTGTGTGGTTTGTGTGTCACGTACCTTTCCGGATCGCGTTCCTTCCAAAGTCTACCAACCTTCACCGCACAAATTCGTATCCGGTGGAGGGACCCTGTTGTTTGATGGAATTAAAAAAATTGCGACTTGAGCAATGGAAAAAATACCGATACCCTGGTTGTTTTAGGGGTTGTTTTTTGTTGGGGGATTATATATACTGCCCAGTTCTATATGAGGATCATTAAAAAAAAATCCCATCGTAAGGATCCCTAGTAAGCAACTAATATCATGGAAAGTAAGGGTTCTTTTAGTGGCTCACTGGGAGTGAACGTTTCACACATGAGGAGTCCTTCCTGTTTGAGATGGTTTGAAGATGTTTGAAGCCCCACAACTCTCCAGACATTTGCACCCCCCAAAAAAGTTCAGTAGCAATCAAGCCATCATTCTAGAAATGTCTGAAATCAAGGGGCCACTGGAATCTTTCCCCATCAAAGACACCAGATCAAACACATCGGAAAAATGATATGTTTTGGTTTCAATTTTTAGGGGGTACCTCTGAATTCCTACAAAAAAACAGCTTCAACTATGGTCCCCCCTAGTTTCATAGTGAAAACAAACATGTAGGAACACCGCACACCTCCGGTTTTTTTGACTTGCACTGGGTGATATATTGTGTTCTTTTGAGCAACATAATCTCAGTTAAACTGTTACAGTTCTTCACAGCTTTGCCCAAGGCGAGAAATGCGCCCAATGGCCGTTGGCATTGCAGCTGCTGTCTGAAGGTTTTTAGGGGATTGGGAGTTTAGTCGTTTGTTGGGGGTTCCAAGTGGCACATGAGGAGCCTGCGATTTACCCCTGTATATCAATACTTCAGCCAGCTGTTGTCTTTTGGGGGGCTGTGATTCATGTGAAGTCAAGTACCGAAAGTAACACAATGAGAGCCGCAAACTGAGACGTCCTTTTTTGAGACGTTGATTTTTCTTGGGATATACTGATATGGGATGATATGGGGTTTCCTAAAATGGTGGTACCCAACAACTATTATTGGTTTTCCTACTAAAAATGACCATTTTGGGGTGTTTTGGGGGTACCACTATTTTTGGAAACACCTATATACTGTGAAGTTTAAGCGGTCGCTGTACCTAATGATTATAAGTCCTTTGCCTTGCTGGGTGTAGTGCTATGTGCATCACTTGCAAGGAACCAAGGAACACCACGGATATGTTTTTTTTTCCGTGTCAAGAAACAGATTCCTTTCGTTCTTTTGTTTGAAAGCAAAAGTCTTTAAGCTGTTGACGTTAAGCCAAACATCTAACAATAATAGAAACAGTACCGTACCTCTGAAACCCAGAAGAATTCCAACACGAGCCATAGAACCCAAGTCGCAGATGCATCAAACCGTAGCAGTTTTAGCCTTCATCGTCACACTGATTGTATATGGATTTTTTGTTGTGGAAAGTAAGGAGTTGATGTTGAATCATCATTTGATTGCTGTGTTACTGTACTGAAATTTCATCCAGAGGATCTCCACTTCTTAGTTTTCTGTAGGACATTTCCGATTTCACGGAATAGTTGGACTATCGCTAGACTGGTAAGGGTGATCAGAATGATATTTTAAGATAGTTTCTATGCTCTACAGTTAGGTTTTATCATGTTTTATTGATATAGGCACTGCCTACCAGAAACCAGTGGCAAGTTTGATGTTTCCTTGGGATGGTAGAAGGCACATGTGCCTCTCCACAGAACCGTAGAATGCACAGTGTCTTGAACGACCTTTCACAGTTGAGCCTTTTAAAGCAATCATACAAACTGAGTGCTGTAATTCAACGGAATTCATATCCAACTTTCCCTGGACATATCCTTTTTTCAGGATATAGCAAGAACTTGAGTCAACACACATGAAACACACATGCTGTTGATGTCTTCTTGAAGATTTGACTTGTCATTTTCGTTGATGCATTTGTGGCCACCACCCTTTCACTGATTTTCACTTTTCCCACACATGCAGGCTCCGCACCAAGTTTAGTCGCGTTGACCGTTTGGCGAGCCCAGCTTGGATCCGCCAGTTTTCACGCAGTTTTTGTTCATCCAGGAAGATTAATACGAGCAAAAAATAGCTTTTTAAATGACCTACGTGAGGTACTTGTCATTGGTGGTTCGGAAAATCGGATTTTATCCAGTAATTGTTGAACACCTATTTTTTATCATTCTTTCGAAACCATATAAAAGAGACCTTCGCTTATCATGTCATTCAATCATTCAAGACTCTATTTTTTTTAGGAACCATTTTTTGAGCAAAAAATTACAGCAAAACTCACCACCTTTTCCCGGAAACTTCAGAAACCCATCCCCAGGTGGATTTGGATTTGGTGTTTCTTTGCCTTCCTCCGAGGCCGCCATTTCTGCATGCGAAAAGGGCGGCCAATGGTTGCTGGCCCTTCAACTGCTTCAAGATGCTCAGGCGGTACGTTTGGTGGTTACGCGGGCCATCAATCAACCTAACCATTCAAGACGTACTTTTAAAGGATCGATAAAGGTTGGAACAGTATTAGATGATCTTAGATTATCATAGATTCATAGATTATATAGATGATTAAGAAATGTTGGAATGTTTGTTCATTTTATGTTTTTAAACTGGAACAATTCGTGACAGTTGGTGATTCCCTTCCCAACTTGACCAATGATGGTAGTGTCCCGCAAAATTTTGGTCTGGAAATCAAAATGTATTAATTTCTTGCTGTAATTTGCAATTTCTAGTGGAGTTTAGTCGATTTGCGGGATCTGGAACATTTCTGAAACACACCGTTAATTTGGGGAAGATTGATGACAGTCATCTACCTTGGCACTGGACAAATCCACCTTGGCAACACTGGAAATGTATCAAGAAAAGATGATATCATGCAAGTTTTGGATATAGCTTTTGTTTCGAGAAGCATTTCATGCCAAGGTCATCTCATGTTTTTAGGGACTTGCATGGTTTACAATATCCAAGCTTCTCTTCGGCTCCCCCAAGAGACATTGGTAGGATTTATTTTGAGAATTTTCTCATGCGAACTCCACTTTCAAATCCAGGAATCCATAGGAATCCAGGGTGAAATCTCCTGTTTGCTGTGAAAAATCCCCATTAATTACACACCTAGAGGCGGCAGACACAAAACAGCCGTGTGATGAAGTATTTTTTTTGGAGCAACGATGCAAACGAAATGTTTTTTTCGGCTGTTGTGATTCGCCACGAGGAATCCCATTCTGACAACAATATCCAGATGAATTTTGTTGAGAAAACATGCCACGCTGCACATATAGGTTTTTCCGAATATGCACTGATATGGAAGCTCATCAAATAGGCGGAATCCACAAATCGACCTAAGCCTTGAGTGTTTTTTTTATACATCGCATGTGAAAATCTTCTGTCCGTGACAATCAGAGTCAAACGTTATGAAAAACGCAAACTGGTTGCCAGTTAAAAACCATTTAAACTGATTTGGTTGTGAATCATTCTTCACCACAGCTGCGACCTCACATCTTTTCAAAGTGCTGAAACGGTGAATCTTTCAGGCGCAAGAGCTTTGTCCTGATGTAGTCACCTACAGTGCAAGTGTCTCGCACAAAGGTCCAACGGTGGTTGTCATGATGTGATCAGTACTTTTAAGCTGGAGTACATGTAGCAACTCAAAAAATATATTGGGTAAATGGCAAGCCAATATATTGGAGTGGTGTCATCTAGTTTTCAATGGATGTGCAAAAAGCATCAGAAATTTACAGTCATGCAATGGTGAGGACTTTGATACTGTAGTACCCTACGATGATCTTTCACGCTGCTTTGCACTTCTTTGCCATGTGAATATATTACTCAAAATTAGTGTACCATGGAGGCCACACAAATGGTCATATGTAGTATTGGCAGGTCCATTTTTGCGGTGTTCACGATTAGTGAGCCATAGCCATACCTTTGTTTGAAGATTGGGGAGCCAAAGTTAATCATCTGATTTTTGTATGGTAGTGTTTGTTTAGTTGTAGGGGAATTGGCATCCGACCAATATTAGTATATATCCAAGGTTTTTGGTGTGTGTGTGTGTGTGTTGATGCTAGTACTGTTTCAGGGATATGAAGCTCCATGGTAGCATTTTTCAAACGATACTTGCTGCAGTTTCCAGAGTTGCAAGTGTTGAAAGCTTGTCACTGCAGAAGCACAAACCCACAGAAAATTGTGACAGTGTATTTGGTAGTATTTTGGTAGTGATTGCTTACTACACTTGAGGTTTCTGATATTGTACATCCATGATATTTACAGTACATGTTATACGCTGTATACAAAGGATTAGAGCTATATTGGAATAGTCATAAAATGTAACAGTTTTACATGAATTATTTGTGCCCTTGCTGTCCATGCACCTTGTCTGACCTGATGGATCTCCATTGATTCAACATGAAAACTCCAAGACCTTAGGCATCAGTGCTTGTGAAAAGGGAGCGGTTTGGCACCAGGCAGGGGGGAAACTTTCAGAAGGGCAGATGGCCTCAACGAGTCGAGTCGTCAACCGTCCAATCCTGACTGTTGGTCAAACATTGGTGTGTTTGTTTTAAAGCAACGGTTGGTAGTTGATACCCACTTATATTAACGCATTATATATTTGTATGTTGTATTGTTTGAATCTATTTGGCAGTATATTTTGTTATGTAGTTGGAATGTACATAGATTTCCGGGAAAGCTACAAGCTACATACTTTTGGAGGCAAAAATTACTAGATTTGAGACGGGCGCTGGCTGGAACATGTGTCCATCAATGCGGGTTCTTCACCTGAGATTATGAATAAAAATTGGTCGATCCGGCTGAACCCATATGGCATTTCTACTCTTTGTTTTATATGCTGATATGCTGCTACGTTGTATCAAAGATGAAGATTTTATGGAAAATATCTGGGTGAATACCAGTGATGTCAGAGGATCCCCTAAAGGTATTTGGTGAATTATGACGATACTTTTGATTGACAAATTACGGTTAAGCAGTTGATAGTGTAAACACCCACGCAAGGTTGGGTACTGTACCCATCCCACGTTTGTTTCTCTTGGATTTTGTTCATCAACCATTCTTGGATGATCACCAACCATGCTAGTACCCCACTTCGGTCAGTAGGCGAGGCGGTGCTTCACTTATATATACACATATATTTGTTTGTTTGTTTTCCTTAAAACCGATGGATGGGGAAGATGAACCCTACTCATGACGAGCCAAATATGTTTCAAAAATTGTTTAAATGGATGGCGCATCCCTCAAACAGTTGATGCTATTCACAGTAACTGTTTGGAATGATCGCTCCAACCAGCAGAAGCCAATCGTCGAGGCCTTGGCAGTGCTCGAGTGCTTGTGCGATGAAGGTATTCAACAAAATGTAACTTGGGTGAAAATATTTGATGCCTAGCAGGTTTGTTGTTGTTGTTGTTGTTCCTGTTGTTGTTCTTCTTGTTGTTACTGTTTTGTTTTGTGTGACTTATCAAGTGTGTTGGTTGTTTTCTTCTTCTTGGAATTGTTAATATGTTTAAACTATGTTTGATTATTCTAGTTGCTGCTTTTGTTCTTGTTGTTGATGATGATGTTGTTTGTTGTAGAGTCAATGTTGATGTCATTCGAATGAAATGTAGTTGTACTGTAAGCATGGACTGCTGGCGCCTGACTTTGATACACTCTGGCGTGACTAGTGACTACAAAAAAAGGCTCGTTCCAACAGGTTTGACACAAGGCTAAAGAACCACCTTGTCTATGAAATGATGACACATCCGCACCAACACATCGTTCAAACAGTTGAAGCACGCACGCACACACACACACATACTTTGCAAAGCATTTGACTGCTGAAGTCCTGACCCGTGCCTCAACATTTGAAACAACTGCCTGCGTGCTTCTAGGTCCCAAAAGATTAGGAACCAGGAAGATCAAAGCCCTATCATGGCCAATTATTCAATATTATTCATAAATCAAACCAGTACCAACAATTCAACAATGGCATTAAAAGACTTGCCAATCCAGCCGGGATGCCGTGATAGGCTTGTGACCTAAGCTTCCACCAATTTGTTCTCCCCAGCTTGTTTGGTGTTGAGGGTCAAGTCACCCGAACAGAAGGTTGTAGCAAGGTTTCAGGCGCCTTTAGAAGTGACATCTACGAAAACAAACTTCAGGGAGCTTTAGGTGAGCTAAAGCCATTTCGCAAACGGTGAAGTAACGAAAAGCAGCTGCAGCTGTAACGACGACTCCAAAGAATGGCGAAACAGCCTTCCCTTGGAACGGCGCAAAGCGGCTGGCTCAAGAATCTGCTGCCACAATGAGGCTTCAACAAACATAAGATATCATATTACATATTTAAGATATTTAAGTATGTATACTATACATATTGGGAGGTTTCAGCTTTGATTCAGGAGATTTTCTTGGGGGTTACCATGTTTTGCTGAAGCTGAACATCTTAATGGACTGATCGATTCAGCCATTAGGTTTGTTTTCAGGATTTGTTTTCACCAAATCAGCCTATACACTGTCGATCAATCATTTTTTGAGCCAGCTGGAATTCGCCATCGGAACGCGTTCGCAGGATCCTGATGGTACAACCGGATGAATGATTTGAAATAGGTTTAGGAGACTCCAACTTTCATAAGTCACCAACAAATAGTTTGCTTAATGTTGACGCAGTCTTTGCATTTTCCTATCTGGTTTATTCTTCGCATCCCGAACAAGTTTGAAAGGGAGTCCAAGGAATCCGAAAATTAAGGATCACTATGTTTTTGATGCACTCGATGTGCGAAGTCAGACTCTTGTCGGGGACAACGTAAGGAGATGAACCTACCCTTTGGCTATAGATTTGTGAAATCGCACCGACTCGTGGGAACTCCTATTCTTCAAGCAAGATTTCATGCAACTTGGGGATAGTAAAATGATGACCAATGAATCCATCCAAGAAATCTCCAACAGGACCCACTGAACGGACCCCTAAACCTGAGAATCTAATAGCTCGGTCGCAACTTCCTGAACGGGGTCCGTTGGTATTCGGTCCCATTCAATTTTTGATGGAATCCATGGTTCCAGATATTTGGTTGGAATTAAAATTGTGAAGATTTAACTCCAGGTATTTGCCTTCAATGCTGCAATCAGCGCATGTGAAAAATCGGGTGAATGGCAACAAGTTTCAGAGATTCTCGGTTAAAAGATGTCCAGGGCAAACCAAAATCAAAGAAGGTAGTAAAGGGATGCCAACAAGAATTGCGTGGATTTTATTATACAGCAAATGATGCCCCAGTGATTTTTTGGGGGTAGGTAGGTCGGTGGGCCATTCCTGATAATTCTGGACAAGCTAATATCACTATGATAATCTAAGAAATCTGCGTTTCAGAAGGGATCCTGCCTCATCACACCGAATCGCGATTTGATTCGTGAAGATTGGCAGATGGTCGACGAGTCGGACTGTGCAGAGAATTTTTCAGCTCTTTTTGAACATGACAGACGTGGCTAGCAGTCATGAATATAGACGGAGGTTTCAATTATATGTTATTTATGACAAATGTTCTTCAAATGGCTTGGTTAAAACATCCACTTAGGATTTGCAGTGAGCAGTGGTACACTTTTTTTGTGGTAGATGTTGGTAGATTTGACCTTAAATCAGCCTTTTCGGCGGTAACTTACAGGCCAGTGACCACCTCCAACAGGAACATGTTTGGGATGTCATGGTATTCGTGGATATTCATGGATATTCCCAGATACTTCATGTAAGGTATATGTATCATGTACTACATATTTACCTACATTTCACATTTCACATGTTCAATGCATCATTTCTATTCATTTCTGTGGGTTGTAACCCCTTAGTCCATTCTCCATTGTTACATGGAGCAGTTGATTTGCCACGCCTTTGAAGGTCGTTTTTTGGGAGTTTTTTTCGGTTGAGGCTTCTAGCAGACTTGAAGACCTCTCCGTTTCGCTTGTCTCCTGACTTGGTGACCCTGAGTGGTGCCATCAGCGCTTGTGCCAAGGGCATCATTTGGCAAATGGCCACGTCTTTGCTCAGGGACCTTGAGGCCATGTCTTTTTCTTGGCTTCAGCTGTAAGTAGTTTTGCATCATCATCAGTTCGGATGTGGGGGATGTCAATACTGGACTTGAGTACACAATCGACACAACGCTGCAGGTGACAGGTTTGGTGAGTAGAGGTAAAGGGATGATAGCGTCGGTTACGTTTGCATACATGCTTGGTGCTAGAATAGGTTTACAACATTTTGCAACTACCTGTAGTGCCTGGGACGATGATAATAAGCGCAATCAATCAATGATTATGATACTCATGATGATGACAATGATGAAGGTGTGATGATGACGATGCTGATGATGATGCTGATGCAGAGTTTTCATGCTCTTTTATTCCAATCAGTACTTACTCGGATATCTAAGATGAATGTCAAAAATGTGTATATATATATATACAATTTTTAATTTAATGTCAACAAACAATCTAAGTGGTCATCCACATTAGTTGAAGAAACATATTGCAGGCCAGTCATCTCCAAGCTGCCTTGGTGCCATACAATGCCTCCATCAGCGCATTGGAGAAATCAGCGTCCTGGGAAATGGCATGTCACATATTCCATGAAGCAAGGGCATCCTTGGATCTCTCTGCCACCTGGTGCAATGCTACCAGTCGCACTGTTATAAACAATGCGGCAGCAGTGTCACATTGAATGATTGCACCTTCAAGGTATTGGAACTTGCGTGGTTGCCTATATATACTGTCACTGGAAATTCTAAGCATTGATGTTGTGTATGTGACCTCAGATATTACATGAGTCGGAGTGGATGGATTATTCCTTCCATATTAGTGTATAGCACCCGCGGTATCCTTATAGTTATCATTGTCTTTTATTATTCTGTCATACACTTCTACAACATACATTACTGTTTTTGAATGTTTTGTTTGTTCCTTTGTTTGCGTTCGTCGTTTCGTGCTCGGAGTGGAGGTTTCGCTGTTTTTTCTTGTTTCTTGTGGTTGGTACGTTTTCCTTGGTCCTTGGTGGTAACCACTTCCGTTCAGCTCGAGGTGTCACCGGGGATGATTCCAAATCACCATGGTATGGATGTTTCAGAAAATAATGGTACCCCCAAATCATCCATTTTGATAGGGTTTTCTATTATAAACCATCCATTTTGGGGTACCCCCATTTTTGGAAACACCCGTATAGTGATTTATTTTTCTCATCTGTTTTTTTTCCCCATACGTTTAGATCCATTGTGGATCACGCAATGACAGTGAGGCAATCACTTTCAGTTTGCAAATCGTATCAAATCGTTTCAATCTGGTATAGCCATGACAATCGGAAGGATGCACCTGTGATGGTCGATCGTGGTATGCGTGTTGTCACTAACAGGACAGCACTTGTTGGTGAAGTTGTTCACGGCTTGAAACATCAAATTACAACTGATTGGGTGATACCTTTGTCCAGTACTAGCTGGGACTACATCCAATGGCCTACTCAATGAGATCTTCCGAAGGGGGGGGAATTCTGTGTAAAATCGCAAAGGGATGAACGTCTTACCGGAATGTCCAGGAGTGTTTCTATCAATATCAATTCCAGATGGCCTTCCGTGAATGGCAGCTTTCGATCAAACAGCACCACACTGTTTGCAATGGCCCAGGTGATTACGTGTAGTGCGGCCATTTCCTCCTGTGAGAAAGGACTGCACAAGATGTTGCCCGTGCTGGTTCGAAGGAGGGTAGCCAGGTTGCTGCATTTAGAATCCATTTGAGATCCTATACATGCGTGCACGGACTAGATTATATTTGTATATTAATTAAACTCATTGTATATTTATATATAGATACATATGTAGCATTTACCCTTATTTACCTAATTTATCACAGGTCTGTTTCTAGGTTTTTTAGATGCTTTCCTCTGAATGAAGCCTTATATCTACATACACATGGTATTTGTACATAGTTGATACATATAGTTTGTGTTCCTGATACATTAAACTCTCTCTCTATATATATATATATATACATGTAAATTATATATGTTCGAATTTCAAATGTCTACATGTTAGAATTTGTACATTATTCTAGACGATAGATATGTTTCACATCATACACATCTGTACAAAACACTGGTTGGCCCCCATCTAAATCTCCTGGTATTTGTACACGGAGTTTGACGAGGAGAGGACTGGGAACGTGCCGGGCGCTTGTTGGATGAGATGAGCCGATGGTATCAAGTGGAGGCTCTGTGGAAAATTGGGGCGACGTGGGTGGCGTTCCAACAATCCGCATCCTCGGATGTATAGATAACCCCAGTAGTTCAACCAGTTGTGAATGAAGGTCACGGTCAAAATTGTTTGATTTGTTTCCCATAGGATCCATGGGACTGGTATATTTGCCTACATTTACTCCCATCATTTACCATAGAAAATTCAACGAACAAGTGTAGGTAAATACACCAGTCCCATGGATCCAATGGGTTTGAATGAATCCTGAATCCATGATTTGTTTGCTTCTGTGTGGTTCATTGAAGTTCATTGGATCACCAGCCAATCGATTCGATGATTCCTCCCGTTGAGGCCAATGTCATTTCCTTCAACGCGGTGATCACCGCCTGTGCCAATGCACAGAAGTCCATGGCGAAAACATAAAGAAGAAGGGCAAGCCATGGAGCACTATGTGAAACCGTGAACACCTTTGTTCGTTTAACATTAGAAACCAACATGGGGGCCACATGGCTTGGTGGTGTTCTTGGTTGCTTGGTCCACTTCATGCTGCAGTTGTCGCAGAAGAACATCTCTGAAAGTGGTTCACTTCCTGGCGATGTTGTGATGGCAGAGAGCTGAAGATTTTTGTTCCAGGCGTGGTTTGGCGGTGAACATGTAATATGACTCTTGACATCATACATGTCAATAGTTGAGAAAGTTGAGACCATATGTTTTTTTTTGGAGAAAAGATAATCTTCAGGGAACAAACATATCCCTCAAACATGGCATTTTGAAGATGATTTTCCTTTTCCCAAGGTGGGATGTGTGAATTCCCTGGCTTTGAACATGTTTCCCTATCTGTGTCAGGTGATTCAGGTGCACCGTTCCAACGACATTGGCGATGATTAATTTGCGCCACCGGGGGCAGGTGCAGAAGGTGGGGCAAATGGAGTTGGGATGTGTGATGTTTGGCAAAACTGATAAGGTAATGTCAAAGAAAGCCAACATGTTATGTTGATATCATTGATGGAAGAGCTGATAGATATATATATATATATATGTGACTGTATATGTATATAGTTATATGGTCTATATGTATGTGAATGTATCAGATGATCAGCCTCAGGTTCTGCTTGGAATGATACCCTCCAACTTTCCGGAAACACAGGTTATGTTCAACAGCAGACACAGTGCATTGCCAAATTTCAGCAGCCTTGGGAAGTTCAATATTTGTGATGGATAGGACTGTGTTCCAGCCAAGTTCCTGACATCTACATGGCTAGAGCTAGATTCATACTGTGCATCGTAAACTGTCACCCCCCTTTTTCCCGGTGAAAAACCACGACCGGAGCCAGGATTCGCCCTGCAAGTTTCTCCACAAAGAATCTATGGTCATGTCTTTAAGCATCTTCATATAATTCTCGAACTACTATGGATGCACTGATTCACCATTGATTCCCCAAGTGTGTATGGATATATCTAGTCCCTCAGCCATTGCTTCCTAAATATGCTAGATACCATGAAGAAAGCCGCAGCACATGCTCCAAAAAAGGAATGAAGGCCCTCCCAAGGTCATCTTGAAGTTGATTTTGCTCTTCTCTAATCCAAGAATTCCAACAGACCCCCGGAACATACCCCAGGCACCCCAAAATACAAATGTGAAAGGATTTCCTTCATAAACCGGCGGCTGAGTGTCCGGGGTATGTTCCAGGCGTCTGTTGGAATTTCCCTAGTTCCCACTGTTCCCAAATACGTTGATATGTTATCCTTCCCCCGGAGGGTGAGTTGGTTCACTATCAATCGATCGATCAATCATCATCATCATCATCATCATCATCATCATCATCATCATCATCATAATCATCATCATCATCATCATCATCATCATCATCGTCATCGTCATCGTCATCGTCTTCATCATCATCATCATTCATCATTCACCATTCATCATTCATCATCATTCATCATCATCATCATCATCATCATCATCATCATCATCATCATCATCATCATCATCATCATCATATTCATCCTCCATCATTCATCATCATCCTCATCATCCTCATCATCATCATCATCATCATCATCATTCATCATTCATCATTCATCATTCATCATCATCATCTTCTTAGTCTTCATCATCATCATCTTCTTAGTCTCATCATCATCATCATCATCANCACCATCATCATCATCATCATCATTCAATTATTCATCATCATCATTCAATTATTCATCATCATCATTCAATTGTTCATCATCATCAAACACCATCATTCTGCATCGTCATCATTGTTCTTCATTCATACCATGGCTTCTCTTCTCACCCTTCCAAAAATGCCAAGGTGTATTCCTTCACGACCAGCTTTTTGCTGGGGAGGAATCCAGCAAAAAGTGGTCCGTCCGGGCGGTGGACAAAAAATGCTGCGGCTGTTGGTAGGATTGGTTGAGCCGGTGAGCCAGCTGCCAGCTGCTAGTACCTCCCGCTTATAGCACGAAGACCTCCTGCTAAAATGGACCAAATGAAAGCACAGAGGGAAAGAATGCGACTTTTGTTACAAGTGGAGTGGATGCATGTAAGATAGAAAAGGAGAAGACAAGGCCGTTGATTTGCAATCCAACATGTACACACAAGCCAATTGTCATTACAAACTAGTTGTGTATGTTGGTTGGTTCATTATGCCCTTCCCTGCACCAAGCTTAACACACTGATATGTTGCTTCCGCAATCACCTGGGGTACAACTGGGGATGTCCAAAAGGAGGAACCAGAGCCATAGACAATCGAAAGGGCTGAATTCTTGGAGGAAATGCAGTAAATTCGATTTTTCTTGCTTTTTGGTGCCCAAGCAAATTATCCATTTTCAATGGGTTTTCCTAAAATATGCTCAAGCCACGACTTTTGCAATCCGCTTAAATGATCTTAAATGTAGATCATAATTTGCTCAAATTCGCTGAGCCTAGGAATGCAGAATAGTGGAACCTGCTTTCAAAAGAGAGAGTGCAACCTCAGCTAGATTGCGGGTTTTCATAGTCTCAAAATGGCCAACTACATGCTGGTTTTGAACTTGAAGTAAACTACCCAGGATGTGTTAGCACCCATCAATCTTATTTGAAACAAGCCAACAATCAACAATCTATCTAAACAAATCAGATGCCTTACTAATCTATACTTAACATTATCCATGTTTCCATGATTCATGTTGTTTCTTTGTTAAATGATGTCACCTGATGTCACAAGGGGACACCAGCCCTGAGGCGCCACGGCCTGTGGGTTTGCTCGACACGGGTCTCGAAACTTTCGTTCCTCCACCCCTGTCTGAGGTGATGGGCTGGGGGGTTGTTGGTTCACCAGTCACTGGACTTGAATGGACTTGATGATATTGAACCACCGTAAGCTGAGTGCATTCAATTATGTACCAATGAAGTCTACACTGGAAGCGACGCAGCCATTGGTACTTCATCGTTCCATAGTTGCACGTAGCTTTATTTGCCTGTACTTGCAAGCAGCTAACGATGTCAACCCAAAAAGGAAAGTCTACGTTACCAGTTACCAACCCCTTTTCTGCCATGTTGGCTTTGAAGGAAGGTGAACAAAAACAAAAAATGCTTTGAAACTTTGAAACCAGGAACTCCTAACTTATCCTAACTTCCTCAAAACCAAAAAAACATAGCAACGGCCAGGTGGCTTCCATAGCACCAGGAGAGCTTCAACTGAGCTACGATGCTGGCGATCGCGTGGTGGTGCGTTGGATGACCCTGGGGCCCTGGGTGAGGTTTGGATAGGTTGGCTCAGAAAAGTAGTGTAAAGTCATTTTATGACATGTTGATATGGGGGTTTTCTAAAATGCTGGTACCCCCCAATCTCCACCCCAAAATGATAATCATTTGTAGTAGGGTTCAACCCCTTTTTGGTTTGTTGGGGTTTCACCCACCAATTTTAGGAAATTTTCCATATAAATACGCAGATATAAAAACATGAACCCTAACGAGATATCGGTCACAAAAGACCCCCTGCGGCCTAAGCGATTCAACCGACCCTTCCGATCTGAGGTTGGTGTGTCGACTTGCGGCGTTTATGCTCACAGTATCGTAACTTGGCACCCACCAGGTTAGGGACATGGAGAAAGCTCGAAGTTTAGGGATTCCTTGTAAGATATTGTTGTTTTGTCACCTCTTCGTGATCAACATCAATATGATATCATATGTTGTTTTTTGATGGTATTTTTAGCCTATTAATCGTTTTTTCTGGAGAGGGGCACTTGACAATTTCAGCTACTTTGCCAATTTATGCTGCAGACTTTATGCCTCGTGCCATAGAAGCGAGCCTCGCAACGTGTCGCTAAAATCATATGCTTCCTGGAACCCCAATGTGTCGTGGTCTAAGGCTATGGCCTTTCAAGACGGTTTGTGGTGCGCTTTACAGAAGAGGCGCTTAAGTGTTATGCAGTGACCATTGTGACCCATGCCCATTGAGAGGACCGAAAGCCTGTCAAAATGAAAAACTCTTAAAATACTTGTAAGATGTGCTTTGTTTCGGGAGCGAGATGAAAGCAAAGCTAGGGGTATCTAGATCCGACCTACATGTGGGAATGATTTAAACTTACCCCGATTGATTCCTACGCACATCTCAGCAAATGTTTGTTGTTTGTCGGGTTGCATTATTTACCGAATTCTACTGATATATGCATATCTCAATCCTACGGTTTGAGAAACACTTCATCCATTCGCCCGGTGTCAAGCACTCAAATGCTTGCAGGCCTTCCCCCAAAACCAGAAAAGTAACTGTGTTACATGGGTAAGAGGGCACATTGTTTTTTTTTTAAGGTAAGGATAAATGACATGAATCGGTGCAAGAATCGGATAACGCCCAGGTACGATTCCCAGTCGTTCTTTGTGGTTATGAAATATGTATAGCATTCCTTTCGGCTGAAATGACCCAAGATGATACTGTAAACCGAGGGTGAAGCAGATGGTGTTTGCCTTCTGTTTCATTTGTGTAGCCCCCAACCTGCAGCGACCAAGTGCATGCTGTTGGTTGTACTCCTGGCATGGAATCATCCCAAGATGTAACCGTACCCCCACAATGGGGAATTCCTTCCAGAAATCATTGATGTCAGATTTGATTGATCAATGTTCAAAGTCCGAGTCCGTGGGTGTATCATGATATGTTTGGTTTCATTGATTTGAGTACACACGGAGACACATGCAGGTCTTTTTCCTATTTGTTCATGGCTCACTGACTGAATCTACAGCTGTTATGAAGATCCTCTGATGGAATCCCCAGTACCTGAAGTGATGGAACAGTTGCATGACATTAGCGGAACGAGTAGGAGCATTGGAACTATTTTTTTACACACACAATATCAACCTGCCGTCATGCTGTCACGGTTATACATGAACTATACCTGCGTATGTGTATGTATGCTTGTGTTGATATTTTTAAAACAATGAATGTTTGATTGTCTTTAAGTTTATCTCTTTGTTATTTACGTACAGGGGTCACTCTAATCGATAAAACCTATTGGAGTCATTATATGGCTTGATTGACAGAGAATTTGCACTCAAGTGGTTTCCGCAGGTGCCCTTCGTTTTGTTCTTGAATCCAACTGCACGGGCCCTAGGACAGAGTCGGATCGGCGGAGAATAAGTCTACTACTAGTCACCAAGGAGACTACTTATAAGCGCGGCTTCGTATCCCGCACAGATGAACAATGATGTTAAGAACGAAGAACACATCATAATTAATTATGATAAAAGGCACAACAGCAGAAGCAGCAACAACAACACCAAGAACAGCAACAACAACAACAACAACAACAACAGCAGCAGCAACAACAGCAACAACAGAAGCGGCAGCAACAACAGAAGCGGCAGCACTGTTATCGATGATACCATTTTGCAAAGCCATGCGCAGCCTTAGTGACAGAACCGGTAAACACATTCTGAACAAGAGCACTACCAACAAAACCACGATAACCAACAACACAACACATATCACATATATATGCGTTCGTGCTTACTCTTGAAACAACACAGTCAAAGCAGAAACAGCGGCAGCAGCAGCAGCAGCAGCAACAACCACAACGACAGCAACAACATGCAACAACGACACTAGCGACATCAGTGACTACATGCAGAAGACTTACCATGCAGATTGAACTGATCTAATGAACATTTGAAGAATTTTGAAGACTTTTGAGTCTAGTGGTGTGCGCGATTAGAGTGGGCGGAAACATAAGAGATGACAAAGAGATGACATATTGAATCCTGCGTTTCCATTGGGAAGTCTGGAAAAGAGACGGCAAGGGACGACTTTGCTTCGCTGTACAACCACACAGACAACAGTAGCAGCAACAGCAAGAACCACAACAGCAAGCACGGCAATAGTATTTGTCGTTTTGAATCACAATTTTGGGTACGCCTTTGACTGATACAATAGTCTACGAATGCATACGAAGGCAATATAGCATGAGGTGTCCGTGTGTGTGTGAGCATTCCTTCGTAAAAACGCATGTTTCTTGAGAAGTTCTCCTGCACTTGCAACACCTGTATATAAATACTGCGGTGTTGGAAAACTCCTGGGTGCATCAGTTGGAATTCAAATCCCATGTGGTGCATTTGGGTGATCGTTGTTGTTCTTTGTTTTCAAGTTTTTAGGTTGTTGTGTTGCTGTTTTTGTTCCTTGTTTTTGTTTTTGCTGTTCTTGTTATTGTTTGTGTTCTTGCTATTGTTCCTTTTTGCTTTTCGTTTCGTTGTTTCTTGTTTGTTTGTTCGCTTGTTTGCTGTCATTCCTGGTGCTGTTGTTGTGGCATTGCACCTTTGAAGTGATCCGGTTTCTTTAAGGCTTCTGCAGGTGCATTTTCCACCTCAGAGATGAAAGCGACCATGCAGGCGGCAAACACCTTCCGAGAATGGCATACTGAGAACAGAATGGATGATTTTTTCTGATAAGGAACACAATGGAACATTATTTTGGGAACGTGATAGTTGCAAAATTTCAAGTGGGAACATTTACAAAACATGACTCGGATCAATCTGTCCATCAAGATTTTGGCAAGTCAGGGAGGCAGTCATCATTTTGGTGATTTGGATTCGCAAGTCAGGAGAACAAAGGTTTCGCGAAATTTCTTTCTGCATTTCGACCTTGATATCCGATCATTTCAAACCTGCCAAGTTTCTGAGTTTTCCTGACTCCTTTTCTGGGGGCGGAGGGGGTTGCAAGATAATTCTTTTTTGGATAAAATTCAATGTTCCCCTGCCAAAGCTACAGAAATATCACAATTACACTGTTTATTGCTTTCCTTTTGTTCAAGGGTTTAAGGATGAATAGTATACAGACTATTGATGGTTGACATTTTCTATATTTGAATATTTGTATACTTATTCTTAGACCTTTTGATTCTTCATTCTCCCTTCTTTGAAATTGTGTACGCAATGCTGGGTACTCCCCAATTCACTGCTATCCGGACTTGCCTGAATCAAAGACTCATGGTTTTTCAAGGTTTCCATGTTCAACTTCTTGTTGCATGATTGAATGATTGCAATAGGTTGTTTTCTCGCTGGTAATTTGGCCACATGTTCAGGCTATCCTGGACTCCCATGGCCCTCACATGGCATTTAAACAGAAACATAGCTCTTGATTATGTAAACACAACTTAGCTATATGATATATATATATATATATGTATCTCAGAAGGTAAATCGTGAACTTGCCATGCCAGCAAGTTCCCAGGCCCATCTCCCATACATTACAACCTGAATCAGCTGTGCGGCTGTACCTGCGCGGCGTCAGGTGAAATGTACAGACCCATGTTCTGATATGCCACTGCTGCGGATGCTTTTCACTGTGACTGGGACGTTTTGGGTTGGAGAAAAAAAACTTAAGCAGCATACATTTGTATTTGCTGTAATTGTGTATTTATATACGGCTATCCATTTACAAAATTTACATTTGCATGGCATTCACTGTGTTTCTATATTTGTAACATACAAACATATACCTCTATGTTTACATACCATGTACATATATACTATATTATATACCTCTTTGTTTGTATGTTACCATGTACGTCGACATGCCTTTTAATCATTCTCCAATCCCTCCGGCCAACTCGCCAAGTTGGTGTTTTTTTGTGCACTAATGTGGGGTGAAAATAGGGCTGAATTGAATACAACCAAACAAAAGTTGCTCACCTCGTATTGGATGAAAAAAAACTCTTGGGTCTGGGTGGTTTCATGAAGATTAAGTTGGCCAGAAAGCAAACTCGAATATGCATGTTGTGCCATTTTGATTTATTATGTTATTTGTTCCCCGTTCGTTTCATTCAAATAATTTCATCCCACCGATTTGGAGGTCAGTCAACTTGCGAGATAGGTTAAAGTAATGCAAGGTCCCAGCAAAAGTTCTTTTTGTAGAGGGATAATTCAAAGCAATCTAAGATGTCGGTTTCTAGAAATTCAACATTTGGCATGTGCAAAGACTTACACCGTAGTGAAAGTAGATGGCCCAACCCCCAGTCCAGGGGGATATCCTACTACCATGGACCCAGGTCGAGGGCCAGTCTCCCTCCGTGGTGGAGGCGGGACGGTTGTGACAAGGATGAGAACAGCACAAACCAAGCACCAAGATATGTGCCTAAATGTGCGTAACATGTAGAGGTGCATAAGATGAAATGAGAAGATGGTATATACCTACCAGAACTTCCAGCTGGTCATACAATACAATTTGTTTTTGTTTGAGTGATTGAACATATTGCACGACGTCGATTTTTTTGTATCAAAAGCTTGGCCATCATTTCCCATGTTTTTTTCGCAACGACATAGGATTTCCATGTTGATTTTTTTTTAAATGGTTTGTTTGGGCAAGGACCCCGTTTTTTGCTCATTCCTGGTGAGTGATTTGCCTCAGAGTAGTGTTTTCAAACGCTTCATCCCAACTTTGGGGAAGACATCCCAACTTTGGGGAAGACATTCCAGACTACAACTGGCTGGGTGGCTGACCCCCCAGCTGAAACAGCGTCAGGACCACAACTTTCAGGTCGAACCGCTCTGTGCAGCGCAGGCAGGTCTTCCCGTGGGTCATGGGCGATTTTACGACCCCAGGAGGGTCACCAGTGGGATGATTCCGCAAACAGGCATTATGTGATTTTCATGCATGACTGGGAGATTCGATCTCTTTGGTAAACTTTCAAAGAAATCATGTACTATGTAGATTGTAGATTCATGACCTCCTGAAAATGGCGGGGTTCCATCCAGACAGATTTGTTGGCCTGAAGTCATGGTAGTTTAAACTAAGGTGAAAGGACCTCCTTACACCCAGATTTTAGGCTAGAGATATTACTTGAAAGATTCGGATCAGTAGTACTTAGGTTCAGGCTAGTAACAAAAGAAAAAATATTGTGTTCTATACTATAATATACTATAATCATGTGTTGTAAATATACAACTGTATGTGTACATATATTTCATATATGTATATATATTTATGTATATGCATGATATACACATATATTTGGCGATTTTACCGCTTAGTTACTGATACATTGTACTCTTATTCCATAGGGCATGTTTTCCAACTGATCCAGTGGGCTGCTCACAACATGATCCTCCACTTGTAGGTGGCGTTCCTTCAACAACCCCTTACAGTAGGGTGCAACTTTGACAAACCGGATTTGAAATATATCAAGGGATATGTATTGAGTGATGTAGTTGTTTTTTAATGAAAAGATGCCACAGCCTTTGACTATTTAAATTGAAGAGGAAGGAAATGTGGCATGTTTGCAAATTTGAGATGTTTGCGAGTCTACGAGATCGCATGTGTTTTCCAATTGGAGCAAAACATAAAAACGAAACTTTGCCAGGGCACATGGCAGCTGTGCGACACCAACGCCATTCTTCGTGTTGAGCTTTCGATGCGGTGAGTGGGATTTCAAACGAAGTTGCGATGGAACTTTGATTTGCTTGGTGCTGGCAACATGGTGCCATGAAGATCTTGTTTGGTCTAATGTTGTTGTGATCTAAGTTTACCGGGATCCCAGATAGGTTTCATGGTATGAGTTGATACTCCAAAAGCTCCGGCAAGGTGTCAAGTGACTTCTCAGTGATTTTTTGGTGCATTCCAGCCCCCCAACAAAACACCAGCAACGAATCCTGCATGGTCTTCCCACCTATATAAACCTCTTTATGGCCAAAATATGGAAACATGCGTCAAATCAGCGTCCCGGATGGCTTGTCAATCATGGTAAACAGAGCTCTGTTGCCAAGAGAGTATCCGAAACGGGCTGAAAAATTCCATGCATCGTGGCACCTCCTTAGTAGCCAAGCACCCCCAGGGCATTCGCCAAGGGCTTCAAAGTGAAACTTTAGCCCTGCGCCCTATAATTTTTGCCTGCAACTGTGTTTAGGATGTAAAGATGGACACCGATTGGCCAAAATGATACCAGGTATTTTCCAAAAAACAGCACCATTAGGGTGTCCATTAGTGAACCGACATGTTCGAAAGCCAATACTGTACATGAGAAAGATTGCTGATTATTGGATGGATACACTTGCACCAACAATGAATGTGTTGTTTCCTCTTCTTTTTTTCCTTAAGGAGGAATGATGACAATCGTGATTTTATATTCAGTATCTAAAGTGTTTGTATACCATTGGAAGATTTGAAGGCTAGAATACACACACATAAATGTATATTGAGGTAACAGTATGTTTAAGATTTTGTATACAGTATTTTTTCAGTTGTTTATGTTTTGATTCGGTCCAGGCCTTGTGGTGTCCAGTCCTAGCAGCACAGAAGCACGCAGAATCATGTTTTGCACAGGATGCCCCATGCTATGCTTCGCAGTGATGGCAGTTCGTCCAGTGAGTGATCTCTTAGAGAATGACTGTTTGCAAAAGTCCAGTCTGGTCAGATCCGCATCACTACCTCTCATTTTCCACGTGCGAAGCTGAAAGACGATGCCACTGCCGCTGGAGGACGCGACCATCGTAGCAATAGGGCAAACAAGAACGCTGCTTTCAGTTGAACAGTGGGCAAACCTTTATTAAGC
This sequence comes from Breviolum minutum Mf 1.05b.01, assembly GCA_000507305.1. NCBI lineage: Eukaryota > Dinophyceae > Suessiales > Symbiodiniaceae > Breviolum > Breviolum minutum. The sequence continues at coordinate 156,589 of DF239587.1, read as the reverse complement.
AGCGTTAGAGAAACCTGATGGGTGGTGATGTACTTGTGAAACTCCCTGATGTGTTAGTTCCATACATGATAGCCTGTCGAATGATTTCGATTGAGGTGTTTCCAACTACAGAATTCTGTCACACATCGAAGTGCTGAAGTTGTGCTCGTACATTGTAGAGAACAAACACCATGCTGGTCTCATCATGACTTTCGTTTGTTTGTGATACTCCTCACGTTTGCTGTATTTTCAACAGTCCCACCACAGACCACGACTCACGACTCACCACCCATCGTTTCTACTGGGGCCAAAGGCATCCCATTCCACGAAAGGCGGCGGGTGCATTTTACCCCATGGATGTTCTGAGCCCCAAAAAATGTGATGATAGAGGATCCCACTATTTTCTCTTCCCGAAGACATGATCCAATTCAATGGAAGCTAAACCTCGACCTGTTCAATGGCATTCTCGGGTGTCATGGTCGTCTTGAAATTCAAGTGCCAGGTCGGATGAGATCCAAAGATATCCATGATTTTTTTCAGACACCAGGGAGAAATGTCACACATTCTCAAGGAGAAAGACCCTGCATCTATAGGAGTTGCAAAAATTCACCAAAAAAAAGCATTCTTCGAGCCGACCACTCGTCCTGTGGGCCAGTGGGAATTTGCCATTTGAAGAGCATGAATGTCCAAAATCCAGACGTTTTCCTGAGTGGCTTGATAAGGATTAGCAGGCAATTCCTGGCGGAATTCGGCATGGGTGTGATGCTCGGAGCCAGTTGATCAAAGAAACGCAATTAGTGAGGAAGGACTTGTGAATTGCCTCTTGTCTTGTATTCCATTATATAGGTATATTAAATATCCTGCAGGATTTGTTTGCGAGATTGGAATCATCATGTTTTGATACATTTTGTTGGCGAGCAGAAGGTTAGATTATTAGTATCCATCACTTAGTATGTACTTTTTAGCATTGATTGTTGGTTTGTGTCAATGCATTACTCATGATTGATTGTTTGATATTAATCGTTCATGATCTACCAATCTACTATTTATTTTTACTGTTTTTAATAGCTGCTACCTATCGTTGTTTCTTGTTATTTGCTATTTATTATGATTATGTATTGCTATTATATGCTATCAGCATTTTTGTTATTTACTGTTTATTGTTGTTATATGTTGTTATTTTTGTCATGTCCTCATTTGTTACTTTCGTTGTGATTTATGTTTGATTATTGTGATTCCTACTACATATATGAGGTGGACGCGTTCTCAAAGTTGGCCACAAAGAATCATGGTAAGTTCTGATACCAACCGCTTCCGGGGGATTTTCAGATGGGAATTTCACATTTCCTTCAGCTCAAATGGACACGCTTGGGTCTATGCTAGTATCATTCTTAAATTGGATCTTTTGTCAACACTGCATCACTATTTTTGTCTATATGGGCAACCCACTACTTGTTGTGATTCATTCAGTTTTTCTTGAAATTTCTGGGCATATTATAGCAAACTCAGCCGACCTCCCTTTAAATCGGGTTTAGTAAGGAAATCTTCCAAACATGTCCTTTGGGTTGGTCAATTATCATAGTTTACCCAGAAATTTGCAGAATTTTCCGAAATAATATCCACTTGGAAACTTTGACAAAAAACATGATGTTCACAACAGTTTCCCAAAGAGCCAACTGCCAAACTAGATACCTTGGAAGAATATTACATGTTTATACATGTTTGGTATAGGAAGAATACAGTTTATAGTACAATCTCATATAATAAGCTGTTTTGAAGGGTTCGGTCCTTTGGCGTAAGGAGGGTCCGAGGAGGGGGAATGTTGATGAATTTCATATAAACTTCCGCAGAGTTGGACAGATTCCGCGATCACCTGTCGTGCCATCCGCGAAAGGCCAAAAGAGTGTTTCACGGCCCCAAAAATTTTCGCAAAGAGCAAACAGAACACGGAAAAAACATGGGCTGGCATTTGGTGGCGTGTGCAGGTGATGATGTATTGAATGGGTTTTTGGCGTGGGTATTGTAGGAATTGATTTGTACCTTTTGCGTTTCTTCTTTCTTCTTCCGTGGAATTCGGACGGATCAATCCGGTGGGTCTTAACGGGTGAAGAATCCCTTTTATGCCTAGCACATCAGATTAACCACGAATGGATCATGACGAATCTACAGCCATCGGCCTACTGCATTAGCGCAACCAGTCCAAAGCTAGACTGCCAAAAGATTTTGTTCAAAAATGATGTACCTGTTGTTGAACATCCTAATTCTAGATAGATTGAGCCAGAAGTGAATACTGATGCATTTTTTTGGTCGAATTTACTTGATCAGACGGAATTCATTCACGCACTTTTGAGGACATTTTGTTTGTTTTTTCTTTCAAGGATGGCAGTCAAGCAGCCCACACAGACACGTGAAGATTTGAAGGGCTTTGCTTCACCGCTTCTAATTTTGTTATGAGTCTGGTCAGAGATATCGTATTGAAGAGTTGTAGTGTGCACTTTGAGTCTTAGTCTAAGGTCGTTTGAATCGTTCTGAAACCTGAGCACTCGAATGCATCTTACCACAAATTTAGAGTGCTGAATGCTGATGAATACTCACCTACAGAAGCTACATTGATTGACTTATGTTAACATAGTCATAGACGAAAACTACCGATGTCATTTGAATCTTTAATGCAAGATCACACGATTCCCCATATACATACATATCACACACACGATTATATACATACTTTGGAACCTGCCTCCGCCCACAAACAATGCCAAGATGATATTTCCTTCAACATTTTGATGGGTTTCCAATTAACCTTAACTGTAGAATGCTAGCCGGTGGGTAGGACCCAATCTCTACTGTATCATTCGAAATCTAATTTAATAGTTCATTATCTTTCATTATTTTATATTGTATATATCATATACATGACTGTTTTATGTTATATCAAATTAACTTATATGATATTATATTACATTTTGTCACATTGGAATCAATTTCATTCTATTTTATCATATTGTATCATATGTGATTATTCTATCTTATATCATATTTGACAATAATATGTATATTCTATACGTTTGGGTATGTATATGTGTTGTTTGTCCCATCTTTGCGGTTTACTTGGAGTATGTGCATGTTTGTCCCGCTAAACCATATGGCCATATGACCATGGTTGATGTATTTTTTCATCAGGCTGGGCCGCCTCATGATGCAATAACTCAGTGGTGAAAGTTGGCAGTGCAACAAGGACGACAACACAAAGTCATCACTACTGTTGATGGACAAAATCCTGCACCGCCTGGGATGGTTAAAAGCCTATAGATAATGGGATAATCATCATCCTTGGTGGTGCAGGATTTCTTCCATCAACAGTATGTTTATTGCAATTTATTGCAGACATTACAGAAATAGATCTCCTCCACAAATGACAAGCCAACAAATAAAGAAAACATCAAACCTAAGATGACTGTGACATGACCCCTTAGTTCCACACATGGCAAGTGGAATCTTGGATCGTGGATATCCTCAATCCTTTCAGATTGAATGGTCAGCAACAAAAGAAATCCATCTTCATGATTGGGGACGGAGGTGGTGGTTTAGATGAACATCTCATCAGATGAAATATATTTAATGTTTACCGTATATATCTTGACTTAACCAGCCTTGAGCATGCCGGGCAAGCCCGTCGAGGTGGGTCACCGTTTGGCTTTGAGTTATGTGCGAAAAAAACAAATTGGGTAGGGCTAGGACTCGGAATGAATGGGTTTTGAAAGAAATCACAGTTTTAGTCATATTTACCCGTAGCAATTCATAATAATTCCAACTCCAAGTATTCATTTTTTTGGGGGCCATTATTTTGAGTCAGCCCCAAATGTGTCAACATTCCTAACCAAGGGTCACCTTGGATCCGCCATGTTGCACCATAGGCCACTGACCAGGCTCGTCGATTGGCAACATGTTCGGCACGGGGCGCAATATCAACCGCTGATGAATGCCAATCCCCGGGTTGTTTCATTTTCTGGGAGATATTAGTACCCCAGAAAAAGCGTTCCGTTAAATGTCATATAGCAACAAATGGACAAATGGTGAATGTTTTAATCAAGTCCCATGAGAAACCTTTGTGCCCAAAATCTACTTTTAGAGTGACATACATAGGGTCTGTTGAAATATTTTAAGGGTACTGTATATGATGCTTCTTGAAACAGAAATGAATGCATACAATTTATCCACATGCACATTCCTTTCCTTCCATGAAATGGACGCATGTCAACAAGTTTGGGGAAGTCGACCCCAACATTGCAATGAACATTTTGATTGCACCCTTTGCACATGCAGCCAATCTCTTTTTGGATACCCACCTTCCGTTGGATGATGTTTTAGTTGAAGTTGACAACATTTTGGGAGAGGGAAACACTTTTTTTCATTTTCACTGCGCCTCGTTTCTCTTTAGCTTGAAAAACCACGACGGACATTTTGATCGGGGCTCAAGTGGCAAAAGTCATGACACCTCGCACATGGGCCGTAGGAAAGGCCTGTCTGGAAAGATCCCTGGGGAGTTTGCGGGAAAATGTGACCATGGTGAAACTATCGGATACCAATGAGTTTGTTTTCTTTTTCCATGGAACGTCTTGAGAATCGAGGACCAAAGAATGCTTCGGTACCAGCAAAAAATCAACTTATAATATTTACTTCAAACATATTTAATTCCGTTTTTTGTTGTTGGGGGTCATTTAAAGTGGCGGTGGTTTTCTTGTGGAGGGTTTTTGTTCGGGGGACCATGTAGTTTTGCTGAGAAATTATTTACCAATACTTGACATATGTCGATCGTATTATATCGTATTTTTATCATTGCAGAAATCTTTCATTGTCAAATTTGCTGCTCCTCTTTCCGATGTTGCCAAAAGTGTAGGAGTCTGTCAAACAGTTTGACAGACAATTTTCTAGCTACCCCAGCAGTTGGTGAAACCACTTGGGGAAATGACGATCAAATTTGACGAGCATATTTTTCAAGGGGGTTGAAACCACCAACCAATTTGGTTGAGTTGATGTTTCTAAAGTCGTTTCGGTTTTTGCAAAGAATCCAGGTCAAAAAAAAATCCAATGAAATTCCTTGGAACTTGATTCCTTGATGGTCATCGACGAATCGAAAACCTCGAGGAGGGAAGGTGGATTTTTTTTTTTCATCCT